>VZTO01019064.1:263444-379568 GCA_013400615.1 Syrrhaptes paradoxus
GTACTCAAGGTGGGGTCTCACGAGAGCAGAATAGAGGGGGAGAATCACCTCCTTTGACCTGCTGCTAATGTTTCTTTTGATGCAGCCCAGACATGATTGGCTTTCTAGGCTGAAAGTGCACACTGCTGGCTCATGTTCAGCTTCTCATCAGCCAAAACCCCCAAGTCCTTCTCCTCAGGGGTGCTCTCTATCCATTCTCCATCCAGCCTGTATTTGTGCTTGGGATTGCCTCGACCCACGTGAAGGACCATGCACTTGATCTTGTTGAACTTCATGAGGTTGACATGGGCCCACCTCTCAAGCCTGTCCAGGTCCCTCTGGATGGCATCCCTTCCCTCCAGTGTGTCCACCACACCACACAGCTTGGTGTCATTGGCAAACTTGCTGAGGGTGCACTCCATCCCACCGTCCATGTCTCCAACAAAGATGTTAAACAACACTGGTCCCAACACTGACCGCTGCAGACACCACTTGTCACTGGGAACGTGCAAGAGGAGTCAGATGAGGGGATGTAGGAGAGGTGTCCCAGAAGGACAGGGATGATTCCACCAGGGCTGGGTGACACCATGCTGCCAGCAGTGTCTGGGTTGGCCCAGTTGCATATGGTGTGTGGAAATGTCTGCACAAGAAAGATGTAGAGCTCTTGGAACAGGTCCAGAGGAGGGCCACAAAGATGATTAGAGAGCTGGAGCACTTCTCCTATGAAGAAAGGTTGAGGAAACTGGGGTTGTTTACCCTGGAGAAGAGAAGGCTCCAGGGAGACCTCCTTGTGGCCTTCCAGTAGTTGAAGGGAGCCTACAAACAGGAGGGGGAGTGACTGTTTACAGGGGTTGATAGTGACAGGACAAAGGGGAATGGTTTTAAACTAAGAGAGGGGAGATTTAGGTTAGATATTAAGAGGAAATTTTTAATGCAGAGGGTGGTGAGGCACTGGCACAGGTTGCCCAGAGAAGCTGTGGATGTCCCATCCCTGGAGGCATTCAAGACCAGGCTGGATGGAGCCCTGGGCAGCCTGCTCTAGTGGTTGGCAACGCTGCCCACAGCAGGGGGGTTGAAACTAGGTGATCTTTAAGGTCCTTTTCAACCCAGGCCATTCTATGATTTTATGAAATTAAGGTTGTTTCTATTACTTCCACAAATTAACTGATATTTCGGTTGCTAATTTTGTACAAGCTTTTTGTAACATGTTAAGACGTTGGCAAACAGGTAGCAGAAAACACCCACAGAAGAAACATGGAAGAATAGTTTCCACATTATATGAAGGATCATATTAGTCCATTGCTTCCTTGAGCTCCCCATTTTTTTGTGTGTGTGTTTTACTTTTTATTAGGTAGTTTATACCCAAAGTGAATGTTTCATTCCATATTTTAATGTAAGATTTGTGCAAAACAAACTGTTGATCGAATTGTCTTCATTAAATGTGTGTAGCAATGTAATATACCCTGCAATAGTCAGTCAATGGGAATTACTAACCCCAGTGACTACTGAAACCAGCATCAGAGATTGAAAACAAAATCTGATAATACACAAAAACTGTTAAAAGTCATATGAAACACCAAAAATTAAAAAGCAGCATAAGGAGAGATAACAACTGAAATATTTTCTGTAGTATCCATGTAGGCCAAAACCTGACTTTTAAAAATATACTGATATTTTTAGGCTAGCAGTAGTCCAATATTATCTGATCGTTAGCAAAATCAGAGTGATTAGCAGGATAATACTGACTGCTATTTGTTTCTTAAGTTAATTTTCTCTACTGAAAAAATTATAGAAAATGCATGTAGTATCGTAATTATCCTAATCCTGCCTGACTTATATAATTTTTCAGTAAATCTATCTCTATTTAATCTTTCATTATATGAATCTCCATCCTCAGTGGAACTGGCTTATTTTCCAAACAATCCAGGCTCTATTTTGTATAGTTCCTTTGTGTATATGATTGTATGTACACAGCAGGTCAAAGGCAGTGCTTCCCAAGACCATTGTTGGCCTGGAACAATAAATATTAGACTTAATTTAAATGGGTCAGAGTTCATTCTCATCTACTGCCTGTCTCTGTGGCAAAACCGTCTGGTCAGTCGTTTAGCCAAGACAGAAATAGTCAATGTCAAAAAACTGCTAATGAAAAAAATGTATGTTTGATGTAGCTTCTTCTAAGCCATGACAAATCAACGTGTGATGTTATACACATGTGTATGGGTCCTTCTGCTGATCTGTAGAAAACAGTGGGGTCTTTTGAGATTTACACTTTGTAGCTAGGAATGTAGTTATCCAGTTAAATAGTGATGTACCTCTTGGTGGGATTTCTTTTTTTTTTTCTAATTTTATGTGATGAAGAAATATTGCCCTTATTAATATTTCACACATTATATAGGTAACACTACCTCTATGACTTCACACTGTTCTTCCCAAATGGTCCCTGGGTTATACTCAGGAAATGTTATTACAAGACTTTCTGTCGTGTTTTGTGAAAGGATGGGTTCCTGTGCCCGGCTGAGAACAGGGGTGATTGCACTGGAATTTCCAACAGCCGGGGAGGCTAGGTGGTACGACTGCTCCCTTAGAGATGGTAATTGCTATCCACAGGGTAATGGCAAACAGCTAAAATGAGGTGGGAGAAATGGGTGGAATGGCAAGCCTTCATTTCGTGGTAGGTTACGGTTGGCTTTGTGTTAAAACCATTGCAGGGAAAAAAAGGATTCAGGATGGCACAAAATGTTTTCCAGTGACAATTTCCCTAACATGTTGTGACTGGGCAAATTGCCTAGAATTTGGAATTTTTTCCTCAGAAAGTGAGAGTAGGCTTTTGGTCTGTTCCAACATCTTTGAGCTGATGGTTCCAAGGCACTTTACAGATATTACATTTCTCAAAAATCAAAATGTCCTGCATTAGCGTTTGCTGTATTTAACAATATAGATTAGTTAGTCTTTTGCAGGGAGAGAAACAGAAGCATAGGGAGATTAAAATGACCACTTTCAAACTCGCTACCTAAGGGTTAGGCTTATAAACTCTATTTTTCTGTGTCTAAGCAGGCAGCCCAGTTCTCAGTGCTGCTCAGCAGCCTCCATTGACTGCAGAAGTTATGGGGTGGATAAGTTTGCCTCTTTTGTTTCCAGTGTTTCAGAATGTGCTTGACTCCAGCTGTGTTAGGCATTTTTTGGGTTATTTATGCCCAACAACAGTCATATGTTAATGACCCATCTGTGCTTTGAAGCTGACATGTCTCTGAGGTGAACTGGATGAAGGAAAGAGGCTGCTCGTTGTTCTTTAGGATTTTATAATGTTAAATGTCTGCTGATCGTGTCGGCAAGAAACAGAGATACACCTCCATCCAGAGGCTGTCGTTGTTTGTGTGGACCGCAGTCACGCTGGGGAGCATCCACAGAGCACTTGTGTGGCCAAACCTGCAACACCAAAGGGTCCTTGTCCCAAAGACCTTGCTCTTATATCCAAGATGTGCTCATTGCTATTTAAAATTACAATTTTATTATTACTTGGATATTCTCTGGTCATTAATGAGGCAGTCCTGTTGAATGCAACCAAAATCAGTAGAAAATTGCTCTAGTTATGTTATTTCAAGTGGATTGGAGTAGAAAGAATAACATAAATTTTAAAGGAAAAAAATAAACAAACAACCCAAAGCCCAAAAGCTGCTTTGGATTTGTATCAAAATTGGGTATAGTTTATACAAGCTCATCCTTATTAGCTGAACACTGAAATACTCCATTGGCCTCAATGATCACCTCCAAATATCCTGCTCCTGTGAGGTTATAAATGAATTTTACAACAGTTTTTAAGAAGAAACATCCCTATCCCCCAGCTCTTTTGCATGTTAATAACACAAGTCCCTTGAGCTCAGGTTTTCAGAAGTTACCACTGAGTTTTTCCACATGATCTGTTTTCTAGCAGACCCAAGCATCTGACTCCTGCAGGGACTGTAACAGAGAGCTGCTGAGGTCAGGTCACTGGCAAAGTCAGCTCCTGCTGGCTAGAGTCAGAAAGTGCGCAAAAGGAAGGTACTTCTAAAAGTGTGTCTCCTGGACATATGTTTTTTCCTCTGTAATCAAGGGATGCATGGGGTGCTTGGAGTGTTTGTCTGATTGACTGCATTAATCACGTAGAAATTGATTGAAACTGAAATTCTTACAACATGCCATTGTAAGAACAGCATCTCTTCCTCCCTTTGAAGACAAATGTCTTGGAGATCACTTCAGTTTAAATGAATGCCTTTTCACCATTTGGCATAATCTAAATTTCCAGTGCAGGTGAGTTTTACCATGCTGGGGCTGAGCTTGGGATCTGCTGCTGGCACGAGCCCTGCTGGATGCAGGACACAACTTGCACAGCATTGACGGGCTCTGGATCTGGGCATGTGTTAACTGCTCTGTTCCATTAACTGCAAAACACTGCCTTTGAAAGACAGCAAAGCCCTAAAAATCCCAACATGGCAAAAAAGTTGCCTTTGTCAGTGTTTGTTAGTAGACAGCATTGTCTGTTTTATCGTAGTATATAGGTTGTGGCCTCTGTTGAACTCACATCCATCTTTGTTCTTGGGTAAGATCTCTTTAAATTAAAATCTATCTAAATTACTTAGCCCCAGTCTGAGTAAGGAGCTCCATGGGTCCCTCTCTTTTTTTATTGAGTTAGTTTCCCCTCAGGTTTCTTTTGTTCTCTTACTTTCTTAACTACATATATCTTTGATTAGGAGGAACCCCAATAGGACACAGACAAACTGAGAACAAAGATTTCTGCATCTCGGGGTATTTGATGCAGAAGCTTATTTATCTGTAGAGGTGTCTATTCATATCTGCTGCTCCCACAGCCAGGAGTTTGCTCTGGCAGACTGGTGCTAACAAATGGAGATGCCCAGGGTGCCCTTTTTGCACACTCAAATGCATTTACCCAAATGTTCAAAACACATTTTTCTTTTAACGGTGTGTCAATGAATTATTATGATGTATTTTGACATACTGGGAAAGGGGTATTTTTTTTCATGTGAAACAGTTGGGAAGGGGGGGAAAAAAAAACCTGCTGCCTTGAGGATTTTTGCCATCAGCTAGCTACTGCTGAGCATGAGCTTTGGATTGTTCCACTGATTTCCTGGGACTGATTGCAGAAATGGATTTGTGCATTTTCTCTCCATTTCTGGACATATTGTCAGTGCAGCCCAAGTGGAGGTTCAGACCCTCCTTTACTTAGATAGTCCTGCTCACGAAAGATCCTGCAATACTCTCTCAACAGCAGAGCTCAGCCTGCATCACGCTGAAGGGATGATGGTGGTGTAAACAGGGCAGGAAGAAGTCAGGCATGAAACTGAGGACAAAAACCATATTCTTTGGACTTTTGTTTTCACGTAAGAA
Organism: Syrrhaptes paradoxus; assembly: GCA_013400615.1. NCBI lineage: Eukaryota > Metazoa > Chordata > Aves > Pterocliformes > Pteroclidae > Syrrhaptes > Syrrhaptes paradoxus. The sequence continues at coordinate 268,806 of VZTO01019064.1, forward strand.
ATAGGAAAAAATTACAGAAACTGAGCGGCACCTGTGAGAATGCTGACAACAGACTCGTGTACCCGAATAAAGCGTTGATAGGTAAATGCTGTAAAAAATAGTTGGAGGAGCCTGATTTTGGAGCTGGTCCTTGCTCTGAAAATGAGGTGGTGCTGTGAATGCAGAAGGGGCTGGCTTGCAGAACACTCCTCCTAGGGGCTGCAGCAGCCCCTGCACCAGCCACCTCCTCCAGAGACCATCAGAGCATCCAAGCGCCTTCCTTCTGCAGGAGCTGCTGCAGCTGCCTGGAAACCTGGCTTAGAGCCAGTAAAGAAGATAATTACTGTAAAGGTTTTGGTTGATGCAATATACCCCCTTTTGCTGCTTTAGTCTCTCTGCAAGCAAGTGGTGGCCAGTGAAACAAGCACAGGTTGCCAAATGCCATGTCTGCATCCAAACTCATTAAAACCATGGTGCTTAATGGAACTTGAAGCAGTTTTTAATTCTGCTTGTTTTACTCTCGGAGACTAGACACCAATACTGCTCCCTTACACTGTTTCCCTCATGCTTTCTCCCCTGCCTCAAACTGCTGTAACCTCTTCTTTTTTTGGAAGTTTTTCACTTCTATAGGAGATACAACCGTAACAAAAATATGGGTTAAGCTGGAGTCCTACCAACCTTGGTTGTGTCCTTTTTAGATGTGTTGTAAGCCATCTCTACAGTTTGTGTAAATTACACACGCAATATGTGTGCACGAATGCATTAAATATGCTTTCATAGGTTTGCTTGTCAAATCATAAAAGCAGCAATAAAATACTGAGAGTATATTATACTTATTAATGTATGTTTGTAATATGCAATCATTAATCACAAAGTACTAATAACAGACTTTTTTATCGTGTTGAGGAAAAACTTGCCAGCTTTGACTGTTATGGCTGACTTTACAACTACCTGCCTGTCAGCTTTAGGGAATATTTCACAGGGAAAATGCAAGGTCCCTAAAACATCTGGTTGTAAACCTGCAGTGGGGTCTGAAGCAATAATAAAGCTTGTGATGGATGAGTCACATGAAGCTTTCTTCATCAAAAAGCTTTGCATTTCAGGCTTATTCTTCTCTAATAATAGACTTTCAGGACCTGGACAATAGCTGGAGCTTTCTACTTGTTCTTGAGGGGTAAATGGCAGTGCTGGGCAGGGTGTAGCTCTTCAATGGGGCAAAGGAGATGTCCTCCTTTCCCAGCCCCGTGGGATGAGAGGTGTCCTCAGCACCCTGCTCAGTGCATGGCCCTTCTCATGAGACCGAGGCTTGCGCAGGAGAAGAAAGCCCTTCTCCAGCTCCTCTCCTACCTGCCTTTTGTGTTTGCTAAAGGCTTCCCCTGATGTAAGAGGACACAGACCTGCCCTAAAACTTGGTGATTGCTGCCCATGCAACACATTTTGCCTCCTTTTCACCCTCAAGGATGACCACAATGCTGGAAGGTGGATGAAGGTTTTCCCTTGGGTGCCACCAAGCTCCCGCTGACTCTGGTGGGATCAGTCCCCAGTGCTGTGGGCTTTGGATTTGCCTCTGGAATGGTGTAGCTAAGCTGCTGATGGGCTGCCTTATTAATTCAGATACCGTTTCCCTCCAATTGGCCTTTGATTTGTGGGTTTTTCATCCATTTGAGAATCAGATGCTGTGAAAACACCTCAAGGAACCCATTTACAGCCACGTAGAGAGTTTACCCATAACCATATGTTTCCTATGTAAATGTATGTGGTGACCTTCGAGTCATCTAAATCCCCTTGCGCATCTCACTTGCTCACTGGCACTTTTTTTTGGTGAATCAGGAGTAAAATCAAAAGCCTCTTTGAGGATTACTGAAAAGGAATTCCACATGTGTTAGTGTGTATGCACACAGACCATTTATTTTAGAGCACAACCTCCCTAAAATCAAATTAATATAATCTGAACATGCTTTTAAAAGATTAAAACCCCAAAAGATGAAACTGAAAAGCCTTTTGAGTTTTTATAGGAGACAATTTATGTGGTCCATCATGTGCATTTTCAGCCCAGCCTTGTTAGAGCAGATTTTCAGTATAATAAGAGAGAACTGGAGTCTCATTATGGACTGTAGACCTCAACAGGCTATTGCAGTCCAAACATTAAAAAAAAAATCTGTTCTCAATGCTATCTTTCTAGAAGGAAAACAATCTCTTCTTCCCAAAGTCATCTGTCAGCAGGCTTTTAACCTTTCATCCTCATTCTGAGAAGGAGCACAGCATTCTCAAGCTCCACTAGTGACTGGATCCTGGAGGTTCAATTCCACCAGTCTCTACTCAAAAGAGGTGTTTTGAACTCAAAACCCCTCAGGAGCTCCAGAAATTATCTTGTAGATACAAATTCTGCCGAGGTTGTCTGTAAAATATTAAAGAGAGAGCAGCTGGAAAGACACTCTTACTTATTTTATTAGGGGAAAAGCCCTGCCTCTCATCATGTTCCCTGTCCTTATCTTAACAACTTCCCAGTAAATTTAAAAATTGAGGAACGTGCTTTAGTAACAGACTTAAAGACTGAATCTTCTGTCCTCAGAACCGATACATATCAAGGTCATGCCCTTTCTCTTGGGCTCCCTCAAAGGTGCCTAAAATACGGTTTCCTTTTGCCTCCTTTAAATCACATCTTCTCTAAGAAGGGGTAGTCTTCATTCAGTGCAGATATGCCACTGAGATGGACTAAATGGGACCAGCAGAGAAAGTCAACAACATTTACTTGAAAGATAATATCCAGCATTTCCCATATACAGTGTGGATTAAATTTGCAGAAATTAAAGTCCACAGTTTCCGAATATACTATGTATAATGCATATATTATGCATCTTGCCTGTAGAACAAGGGAAACATTAACATTCTGTATCTGTCTCCTTTTTGTGTACTTAGGTAAGTATAATGATTTTTTGCATCCTAAGATAGTATTACGGCAGGGGAAACAGTTTTAAAAAGTTTTAAACCATTATACAGCAGATACAAGCATCCACTGCATCCCAAAGGCTGTAGCTATTTCTTCCTTGGTGTTTGTTTTTATATGTGCATGTGTACTCAAACACATAGGTAGTATATATTTCACAAACCCGTCTGTGCGTGGCTGGAAGTGCTCTTGTTTGTGCCCATGGATTTGCCCGTTTCCCTGCGGTGAATGAGGGAATCGGAGTCTGTGCTCTGCAGAGGGACTGGCTTGGGCAGCATCCTCACAGAGTTACCTGGGGCTTTTTGAAGATGGTTTTAGGACCGTTTCCAGGCTCTGTCCTTCTGTTTTGCAGGCTCATTAGCTTTCATGGGTTGATTTCAGTGGTGTGTCTACATGACATTTATTTGCTTTATGAATTGAGGTTTTAATTCACTTATTTTGCTTTTAGCGAGTGAGTGGATCCATGCTGTAAAGTTTTAAGACTTGGTCTTGAAACACTATCTTCTTGGCTAATAAACTGGGTTGATGACAAGATCTGTAGTGAATATTCAAATAAATGTGATTACTTCATTTCATGTCAACAGAGGAGGTGAAAAGTGCAGCTCAACTGGCTCGGTGAGATTGGAAGGAGGGGCTGGGAAAAAGCAAGAGACAACAAAGAGATAGTTTGTAAGATTTAGTGGCTTTTTTTCAGCAGGGGTGTTGAGAAGTCAGCGTTGCAAAGTTCAGCAAGGTCAAACAAAGTGCAGAAACTTTCTTATATTCATTGAGAAAAGCTTGATACATGCTTCCAAAATTCAAATGATAGGAAAAAAGTAGATGGACAGATGATGTGTTACTTTTACTCAGTCTGAATAGGCTGAAGTTTGCACTGAGTATATATTATCCTTTTTATATCAGAAGGTAGAAAGTCCACTGTCTTTCACAAACTAGAACTGTGATAAGACAGTCTTCCAGGAAATTGTAAAAGACCATTACACCAGTGATGCTGTTTCTTGGCTCGAAGATTGACTGACCCAGAGAGATGTACTTATCTTAATGAACTTTTTGACCTGTGTATTTGTTAATAATAAAATAGTAATTTTCAAAGGCAGATCAGACAAAACTTGGTTTGGATTATTTGCATGCAGGCAATCAGCTGTGCAAGGGCAGAATGGATCTGCTTTTATGGCACAGAAAATGCAGAGTCATCTCCAGGAAGGTGATGTTCCTGGGAAAGGTAGGCCAATATTTGGTTTATCTGTAGAAGGTACACAATGTTTTCCAACCAAAGTGGCGATGCTGTTAACGTGGAGCAATATGATGATGTTTACACAGACAAAACCTTTGTCTCAGATGAAAATGGCAAGGTGGGTCTGTTCTATGAACCTTTGCTTTGACTCCGAGGTGTCCTTGGGAGGGTATCTATGCAGATTTCCATATACTGACTCATCCTGGGCCATAATCTTTCTTCAATACTTAGAAAAATATATTCTCTGCAAGTAAGAGTGTTTGTTCTGTTGCTGTGTATGTGAGACTGTCCCAGTCATATGGAATTTTCTGTGTATAGTAATTTCACAGCATGTTTAGAGTGATGGGTACCCTACTCTGCAAAATGACTGGGTTGCCACCACCCATATCTGCCCTTGTAAATCTGCAGTTGGACATCAAGGTAGATGTGGTTAAAGTGCGCTGGATGTTTTCTACCAACAAAGGTGTCTTACTCCTAAAGCAGGCAGTAGAAATATTCTCAATGATCTCAGAAAGACAGAAAGATACATCTAGTTGTCAAGAGAAAAAACATTCATTATCAAAAAAGAGCATGATATCTATAGGAAATACTGCAGCTGGTTCAGTAGATCAATACCGATAATGGATAATTGCATGTTTTCCCCCAGTAATTTTGCATAGAGAGTTGTAGCTGAATTGGGGACATTCCTGGAGCTGTAGCACATTATAACGTATAAAATAATTTTTAAATACACCTACAATTTTATCAAACCCATATTTTTTCTATTTTGGGCCTTTTCTATGTTGATTCCTTGGACGATCTAGACTGTCCACCTTGATGGGTCCTTGCAAGGTCCCTCATGCTGGACCTTATGCTGCAGTTGTTCCTGCAGCGTGTGACGAGGGTGTGCAGTGGGACACTGGTTTTGCATACTCCTGGCTGCTTTTTTCTTCATGACTTTGGAGGATCAAAGAAGTTGTAAGGGTACCAAGTGAGAGCTGATTGACAGCTTCATGCTGGTGAAGTGAAGACAGAGATGCAGCAGACAGGGAAATTTTGGAAAGGCTAAAGCCCAATAGCAGAAATTCTGTCCCTTCCTTGGAAAAAATACCTCTGGCTGACATTTATCTCTAAGTGAGGCTTTACTGTGAGAAGCCAACAGGAATGAGATGAATTATTGGCATTGGTCTGTACTGCTAAGCCATCCGCAGAGTCTAAAGTCAGTAGGGGCTCAGAGGGAAGAGGCAACTGTGTGGCTTGCTCTGTGGAGACCCTACACACATCCATTTGTACAAGGTTAGATTTCATTAGCTGCTGAAAAAACTTCTTGTTTCTCCAACAAGTTGGTTTGTTTTTAGAGGGGTTCATTGTCACAGGCTCACAGGGGCTCTTGAGGATGGGAAAGGAGGCTGATTTGAGGGACTAAGTTCCCTCCTTCCTACAGGTTTCTGTACTTGTGGGATTTTCTGTTGTCTCCCAGTATAAACAAGGATCATAATTCTTAACGGTCTTACTGGATGCTACATTGCTAAAATCATTAGTATCTTTACAGAGCTCTGAAAGCTTCATGTTTGCTGTCCCATTTGTGCAAAATCTTAATTTCTCTGGTTTCCTGTTGCAGGATTGAACACAACCTCACCTTTCGAATCTTAAGTTTAGATCATTTCTTCCAGACACATAGTGTAAAGGGGTTTTAAAATACTTGTCCAACCTGCAAATCAGTTGATGAGATTTGTTATCAAATTTATTTGGAAAAATATTTCTCTGGCTCCAGGCTACCCACGGAGGGTATTATCCTGGAAAGAGGCATGGTCAGAAAGTCATAAGCAAGAGAATATGGAAGGCTACTGTTAATAAAAGCTGTCATAAAATGCTAGCTACAGTGGTTGATGACCAACATAATAAATTCCTCTCTTCTTCCTCAGCCAGGGCAAAGCTAATTTGTGGTGTCAGTGCTGCTGTGTTGTGCTGCTGTTCTCTCAGGAACTGTGATGGCCCTGGAGAGGGGCACAGCACACAGGCAGGTAGGCAACATTAAGGCATTAAACAGAATATCATCTGTTCTGATGGCAGGTGATAGAGGACTTACCCTTAAAAGTATTTTTATACCACAGTGATTATACTTCAGACTTGCCAAATGGATTTAGAGATGGGATAATATTAAATGGGTTGAGAAAAGAATGCAAGAAAACATCATAATCCAGAAACAAGATAGCTGCCTCGAGCAGAAGAAAAGGATAAGGGATTTGTAATGTCAAATGAGAGCTTCATGCGGAAATAAGACTGGTGTTTGGTTTACAAAATCTTCCAAACAACACTGAAGATTCAGAATAAACATGGTGGTTTTTTTTTTCCAGTCTGTTAATTCCACGTAAAGGAGAGGCATTGACCACAAAGGCACTAAGCACCAGAGAGAGGTGTTTGCATTACTTCTTGTTTCTTAAAGCAACTGTTACCTTTTCTCTTGTGAAACAAATTTTTTTTCAACACATGTTAAGATGAGAAGCAGATAGTCTATTGGTTAATATATACTTAATTTAAGACTAGAATACAACAGTTTTTATTTAGGCTTAGAGAAATTTAGTCTTTGCTTTTTGTTCTCATTTAACCTATAAAATAATATTTCTTCAAGATTCTTGCGGTTTGATCAGAGTGCATCTGCTATATATTTAGTTAACAGTTTCATTTCTGAAGCCTCTCACAGGACTTTTAGGACCAGGAAACTTGTCTAGGTGATGAATAAGCTTCAAAAATTCAGTTTTGGTCCTTCTCTGACAGTTCACTGAGAGTATAATGGCCTAACCTGGAATAACTTACTGAGTCTGCAAAATTGTATTGTAAATTGAGCAATTTAGAGCAAGAATGTAAGAAATTAATTTGCAGCTGAGTCTCTTCAAAGGAACAAGAGAATGGTGCCTTAGTTAAACTTCTCCATTTGACTTTTCCGGTATTTCAGGATTTCTTGGTACCTGTACATTAGGTCCCAGTTCAGCACTGTGATATTTGAAGCAAAAGAAGAAGACAAGCAACATATTTTTTCATGAGATTTTGGGACTTCCTGGCTGTGTCAGAAATGCTTATAAAACTTTTTTATAGCTTTCTGGCACTTTCTGTACAAATCCAGCCTGGAACTGGAGGTGCAAAGCTGTCTGGAACGACACAACCACCATTCAACAGATCAAAAAGCTGCTGAAAGTTCATGGTCATAGGAGAGCATTTTTCACTTGAGGCAGTCCCTCTGGGACCTGGCACAGGCTGGTCAGGATGATTTTTTTTCTGCAGTTTTGCAGACTATTGCTGAAGCTGGATTCTGAACAGACACACTCTGCAGAGCTGCCTACGCCATGTGTCCATACATCCGGCCAGAGAGAATGGAAACATATTAAATNGTGCCACGTGTCCATACTGCTTCCAGCATCCGGCTAGAGAGAATGGAAACATATTAAATTCAGAATATCAGATGACATTTCCAAAGTGTCCATGAGAGAACTGTGGACCTCAGAGTAGTTGCAGAAAATGGGTGTGAGGAAATACTGAACAACAGAGATGACAGAGGTGGTTTCGTCCTTCTCAGAAGGCTTCAAAGAGGAGGGTGTGGGATGGCCTCCATCATCTGCTGGGAGCAGTCTTCTCTGCAGATAGTTCCCAGGCTGTTCCTTAAAAAGTTGAGGGTCATTTGTGCCCAATATAAAGTTCAGTTGAATAGTTAGCACTATAGTAGTGCAACACAATAGTAATACCAATACTATAATAATAATGAGAAGTCAGTCAAGCAAGTAGCTCCATTTTCCTCTGACAGGGAACAGCTACTATAGGACCAACTTTAAAATTCCACTTTTCACTTACAATTATCACCCTGACTTGGCCTTTTTTTATGAGCTCAGCTCTGCTGTCTAAACCTGAGTGTTTAGGCTGCTTTAATGTAATCTTTTTTGCTTTTGAATTTGAAAAATCAAAAGGAAGGTTTTGAAATGCTGTGGCTTTCTCTAAGTCAGCAATTCCAGGAGAATTTTTATTCTGGCTAATGTACAGAACAAATGCTTTTGAAGCATGGCCTTGTTCTTCCCATTTACAAACAAGCAAAATGAATGATCGTTTTAACAGTATTGAGTAATTCTAAACACATGAGGTGATTATTTCTGCAGTTTATTTTTTCACCACATGGATGTTAAGGGTTAACAGTTCCCCAGCATATAACTGACAGTGGTAATATTCTCTTTAGTCCAAAACGGAAGAAGAGGGGAGTTGCTTGTTGTTATAAAAGCAGGGAATTTCTGGATCTTAGTAAAATAAACCAGGACTTTGTTTCTTGAAGTAATTATTCTCTGGAGAGAGAATAGGAAAGATGGAGGCAATTAGGAGTGACCTTGCATCACTGAATTGTTGAGAACTTCTGGATCAGTGGCTGATATTTTCATAACTCCATTTAAGCAAAGCTTTTTTAAGCTGTTCTTGCCACCACTAGAGAAAACAGAGCTTTTAATGTCTGGTCCAAAGCCCACTGATGTTAAGGGTCTCACCATGTGCTTGTGTTTGGTGAAGTGGGGAGGAGCCCAAGGAGGTCAGGATGAGCACAGGAACAGTTCCCAGGGCACAAGGGACACAGTCACCCCATAGGGAGGAGGAGACTGAGCCCCTGTGTGGTCGAAGCCTGCCTGGGGCTTTTGGGCACTTATCCCTCACCAGGCTCTGCTAAGATGAAGCCGTGTAGGTCTTTATGTCCCTTGGAGGGCTGGGGTTACCACGTTTACCGGATCAGCAGGGAGAAAAACCTGGGAACGCTTTTCGGTAACCTCCACCTAACCCCTTTCAAGTAGAGATTTGCATTCTGGTGGGTTTTTTTTCTTCTGAAAACTGTCTTTTGAGTGTTATCATTTAAAAAGTGTGTTTAACTTTTATGTGTGAAGTTGGCAATGAATTACTATAAAGCAAATAAAACTGTCCTAGCAGCCTTAAAGTGGTGATATAGCAGATAGCATTCACACCCTCATCTTTGTATTCCCTTCCTTCAAGGATATCGGTAGGCAAACAAGGCTGAGTCTCTAATATGTTTAATAAAGGAGCAATTTCTTAAGTTTCCTGACCCAGCTGTGGGAAAGGCAATGCACTCGTCCCAGTGCTCTGTCCCAGACTGGTAGTGTCACCTGGGCACAGTGCGATGCAACCACTGTCCCTGGGACTCAGGTTTCAGTTCAGATTTTCTTCGTGGATGATTAATTTGGGAGCACTTTCCTTTCTCTGGGAACTGATGAATAAAGAGTCTCCAAAGAAATAAGCAAGCTGTTGCTCAGTAGTATGAACAGCTTCAGCAACACAGATGTACTTTTCTCCAACATATTTCTCAACTACTGTCCCACTTTTAGTCTGATATTATCAGAGCCCAGCAGAGTCACACGAAAACTGTTTCCCTGGATGGCAGATGTGTGTAAGGACCTATTTCTATGTGGCATTCTGCTGCAGAGGAGCTCACTGTGAAAAAAGGCATGCAAATTTTTCATAGCTTACATGTTGTTTGGTTGGTTTGATGTTCTTCTAGCTCTGTCAGACTGCAGAAGATTGTTTTCTCTCATAGAGGCCATCGCTTTTGATGATATAAAGGAGTTGTTCTGTTCTTCTGAACTGTTTTTCTGCTATATATTTAGTTAACAGTTTCATTTTCTGAGTTTATTATGAAAGAACAGGAGTTCGTAAATTGTGCAACACTAAGCAGTGGATAATGTCCATGGCCTCAAGCCCAGACACTGTCAAACACTTCTCCAGATTCTGAATTACAGATGTATCAACTTTTTTTTTTTATTATTTAAATATTTTGTTTCTTTGTTTTTGCTTAGTATATTCTGACTTGCCTCCATAGCTGGCAACCAGTTTTCCAAAGGAGTTGGAACTGGGTTGTTGCACATATGGAACTGAACATCTGTGGTCTCAATTATTGAAAAATTAGAAAGCTCAAAAATAAAAATAAAATTAATGTTAGATCTTTGAACCTCACTCTCTTGCTATTTGTTTTCTTTTTGCGTTAGAAGTAAAAATACCTTCTGCCATAATAATAATAATTCTCCGCACTCTTATCCTGGAATCTCAAATTACTGGATATCCATTAAATTGTTATGTTTTCTAACATGCTCGCAAAGTGAAGTCTTATCCCCCCTTCCCATTTTCCAGATGGGAAGACTACACTACAGAAATGAACTTACTTAATGCCATACAGACATTTCCAGAGAAAATGGAAAGAAAACCACCGCCCTCCACTCCTCCCAATTAACTGCAGGACATGGTTCCTTCCCTCCCATCCTCTGGTGTGAGCAGAATTACACATTTGGGAGCAGGGCTGCACTGCCCCTGGGGAGTCCCAGGTCACGGATGCACAGCTCTGGTGTGGAGCTGGGGGATGGGATCTATCCCCACCACGGGGTGAGCTGGCATGGGGATGTGTCTGGGGTTGCATGTGTCATGTTTCCCTCCTGTGGTTCTCCCTGCTTGGGCAGCCCCACAGTCTCGGCCCTGGTGCAAGCCATCTGAAGCATCTTCTAAAATCACTTTGGACATCTCGTTATGAATCATACCTATATCCTATTACTGAGAACGGAAATCACAAACGTGGAAATTAGTCTGCATTTTGGTTATTATAGCTGGGCTTGGGAAGAGCAGGAGCCAGCCCAAGCTGCTTGCTTGGGACTGCACGAGCCCCATCTAGGGCACAAGGGCTGTGCAAGCACGTGCTTTTGACTTTATCCAGCAGATCTGACCTGGATTATCAGTCTGTGCATCTTTGCATTGCCATTTATGAGAATTAATGGTGTTTCTTGCTGTTTGGGTAAACAGTTTATCCATCTAAGACGGAAGGTTTCTCAGCTTTCCGTTTGGTTTACGTATATAGAACTTAAAAGTTCCATTACTGAGCTTGTTGCTGGAGACTCTTTTGAACTGAAGCCATTGTATACATGTCCTGAGCTCTTCTTTCATTGTATGCATTGTTATAACCATCCATCATTTGCGTGACCACGATTTTTTTTTTTTTTAACTTTCCTGGGGCAAAGCTGGGAAATTTGCTTGGACTAACTGACATAACCAAGTGTAATGTCCCTCTGCCAAAGCTAGCTGATGCACTGAGTGCTCATCTCTGTCTATAGATATCTAATTATATAATGATCCTTTCCACCAAACCACTCCAAGTGAAGAACAGCAGTAATACATACAGCAGTGGCAATGCTACTTGTCATTGATTTTTTTTTTATTTGGTAGAATGAACTATTTATTTGTCTTTGTAGTTTTTACTTTTATAGATCATAATTTAGTTCACATGTTGGCAGAAAAAAATCCTTATCAGTCAGATGATATGTTTCAGTCAAACAAGGTACTTTTAGGCTTATTCCAGTAAGAATTTTAAGCGTGCGCCTTAACAACCTGCTCCAGTCACTGAGTTCAGTGCTGAGCCCAGGCTCACTGTCTATATTCTCATTGACTTGCAATGGCACAGGCACAATTTCCCTCTGGAAAAATATTAATAACATCCCTTCCTTTAGGACTATGGTGGGTTCTGAGGCAGCCTGATGGTCTCAGCTCTGGGACAGTGCCCTTGAGTTGCTTGCAAGCTGGTGGCAGCAGTCTTGTCTCCTTCCTCTGTAGCAGCACTGCCCACTCACCTGCAAACTGTCATCTATGGAAAAAACCTGCATTTTTCCCCTGGAAACTGTCCATCAATGGGCACTGGTCCACTCAATGCATGGTGGGGACTCGGTCACAGTTAATATTTCTGGCTGTGACAGTGAGGAGGAGCCCCTGGTCCAGGGCTGGGGACAAACAGAAGCAAGCGTAGAGCTCTGATTAACACCCAGGGCTGGGACCTGATTAGTCTGCTCCTGATTAATGACATCCTGTGTGTGCCTGAGTCATGCAGCTCCGCTGCGCCTCAACTCCTCGCTTGCAGCACTGAGGATAAACACCTGCCCCATTGAGCAACTCTCTAATCACCAAGACTTGGAGAATCGGCTCAGAGATCCTCAGGAGAAATTAATCTCACAGATGTGAAGTGTCTTTAATGGCAATAATAAAACCTTTTTATCATTTCCTCATGCCAAGTTTGAAACAGGCAGAGCACAAAGTCACACTGGTGTTTTTCTAATGACTATGTGGTGCAATTGGTAATAACCTCATAAAGATATTCTTCCTCATCCACATTAAAGTATATTGCAGTGTAATCATGACGATACTTGCAACCGATCCCATTTCACTATTGGACAGTGGTGTAGTAACCTTCAGTCTCACTTTCTGTGTTTTAACGTGATTACAGGTAGCAGCACAGAGGTTAAGCTTGGGTTTCAATGCATTTTCCTGCTCACACCTAAAACTCTGCAGATCTAATACCCTCCCTCCTTAATCGAAAACATCTTGGTCCTGTATCTGGTGCTCAGCAAGAAGATGGTATTTCGTTTAAAGGATATTTGGAATTTTGTTTAGTTATATTCACATTTTGTTTCAAGGGTGTTGCTTTTGTACCTGCTGTTATGAAAGTCAGCAGAAAAATATTGTTCTTGGCTACTGTCCTGATTAACCCAGACATTTTAATGTGTGCTATGATAGGTCATTTGATGGATGGTCACCTGCACCCTGTGATCAACCCTGGCTTGGCCACTGGGGCTGAACTTTAGCAGCTCGGTGTCATAATTTCCCATCTTTTGCTTGATTAATGTTTCCTTTTGTGATCTAAAGGGAAAGTGTCTGGAGAGATCCTTCTCCATATACCAGTCAGCCTGGATTAGTGGGAAGGGAGTGCAGTGGCTTTTCAGAGATCCCAGTGAAAAACATAACGTGGACATTCTCTGTGTGTTGGAACTTTTCCTCCTGGTTTGTAGAAAGTAAGACTTGCACAGCTTGTGTGCTCAGAAGAGCTCTAGCGTGGACCTTGGCTTTCTGTCTACGTCCAGATAAAAGCCTTTGTGACTTAAATACTACACGGTGATGCCATGCTACTGCATGTTTTGAAAAGGTGCTTTGAGTGATCCTCTGGGATTTAATTGGGACCAACATAATATCTACATGAGTTTAAAAAATCATAGCAAGGATAGTTTTTGGTTTTTATATTCTCCTGTATTATTTTTTATAATTTTAGTAGCTCCAAAAGTTTTACATGGACCTCTGCTAGGTAACTCCTCCTTTCTGATTTCAGTTCTGCTGAATTGTAGAGAACTTTTCCATTCACTTAGCTCAGCCCCTGGGGAAGGAATGCAACATCCTCAGGGCACTTTGTCTTAGACCAGTGGACACTGATGCCACCACCTTCAGCAGTGCATCCAGACGCATCTCTGTTCCTCACTACATCTTAACTTTAATATTTTCTTAATTTGCACATTGTAATAAAAAAATTGCAAAAGTTATTATTCAGTCGCATGCAGAGTTCAGAGACTTTTGGAATTGCTCCTGTTGATATCAGCAGGTGTTTGGGCATCCGTATAAAATGCCAAACACTCAGATGCAGATCTTTGCAGGTCTTGGGTTAGTTGTTGAGGTTTTCATTCATGTTCACCAGTGATGAAACAAGTGTGATAACGTGGACAGGGAACATGAGGACTATAAAAAAAGCCATCTCTAGCTTAAAATATGTATGCAAGTCCACTGAGCTTTAAAAAACTAGGCTGGAGGCTTTGAATTCAGACCTCTGAGGCTGAGTTAAAATCCAGAGTCTAAAGTGTTGGGTCATTAAAATGGGAGAAAAAAAAAACCCAACAAACCCTCTTGTAACAGGTGAGTTGAAACAAGAACAAAGGGCCTATAAAAAGAGCCAGGTGAAGCACTGAAGAGATAAGGAATGATCTTCGTGTGAATTTACTGCCATAACTGAAAGGACAACCTTTTTTTTTTTAATAGGTAGGGCAAGAAATTATACTAAACTCTCTTCCACAAGTACAGTGCTAATTATTTCTTCCTGACCCTGGGAGAATCATCTCCTGCCATTCAGTAGGTTTGGCTTGAGACTTGAATTACTCTTGTAAATCCTTTTAATTTGTTCATGAGTTTATAGCTCTGCCATAAACATTGCTCCCAAGCTGCTGTTCACCCAGCAAGGTCCTTTACAATATTCCTTAGAAAAGCTGCTACTATTTTTCCATTGTAAGGATTAGAGTTTTTTCACCTGTTTTTGTGGTGGAGCCGATGTATTGAGCTGGAGTCTGTGCTGCTCCCTGCTCCGCACATGGATGTGATTGCACAACGATAGGCTGGGTTTCCAGATCCGAAGTGTGCAGCACTGCAGGTAAGAAAATACCTGGGTTTAATTAAAAAAGACACTCTTTTGAGCAGAAATACTTGGAAGTGTGTGGGAAAAAGGCCTTTCCAAAGACTATTTTCATAGACTGCATAAAACTGTCCTTTAGCAGTTCTGTCTCTAGGAGAGCTTTTATCTCCCATTAGTTCCCACCTTGGAGAATCAGGTCCCACCAGTGACATGTGGCTGGTGGCGAGGGTCTTGTGGACACATGGCAGTGCTGGGTCTCGCCACGGCCGCCAGGAGGAAGCAGAGAAGAAGTTCAGGGAGGTGGAAGGAGAGGCAGTACCAAAAAACAGTTGAAACTTTATTGGTAGTGAAGCAGGGTTGTTTAGGAAGGGGAATGAAAGGATTCCTGTGATTCATAGGACATAAATGCAGTTGTCTGTTCATCTGGTCGTATTATCTGTGTGTTCATCTGGCCATGGGAAGAGGTGTGTTGCAGAGTGCAGGGGTAGGCTGCGTGCCACCATCCTCGAGCAAGCTTATATCCTTTTCTGTGAGATCTTGTGACAGTTTGTATTACTGTGAGTCATTGTTTCTTTAGAGCTCATTACTGGCAAGGGCTTGTAGCAAGACACCTATGTCTATGCTGAACAGGGCTAATAATGTGTGTCACTAGAGTGTCATCCAACAGAGATGAAATTCTGGATTTTGGGTCCTTTGTGTCCAGTCAGGCTGAAACTCAGCACTGTCAAGTGGTGTCTCAGCTTACCACGCTGGTATTAAAAAGTTTTGGTTTCACTCTAATTCATTGTGTATAACCGCATCATGGGGGAAGGCCGTGAAGGAGAGGGAGAAGCAGGGATGAACGAATGATCCTCACAAATCACTTCTCAGGTCATATGAGCACCAAATCTTTTATTTTCTTCCTAAATCCACTATGGTCATCTCCTTTGGTTCTATATGGTTCTCCTCTTTGTTTGTTTGAAGTTCTATTTCATAGTTCTGGATTACTGGAAAAGGTAATATGGATGTCACAAGGCCTGGGGCTTCACAGACCTCTCTTCCTTCATGGGTACAGCAGAAAAAGAGGTCTGTCAACACGGCATCGTCAAATGGATACGGTCAAAACTGCTCCTCAATACTTGCAGGAGCCTGGCCTGTCTTTTATCCTGTTGCTAACTTCAATTTCCTTCTCTTCTCCAGAACCTCCTGGCACCCGGTCACTACATAACAAATTATCCATGGGTTATTGTGTTACAATTCTCCACCTGAATTGGGATTTTCTTAGGCTCCATCCATCAAGCATTTGATTTCTCTAGAGTACAGACAGAATAAAATTAGGCATCAGTTGTCGTAGAGGCAGTGACTTGTGCATTCTCCTCCAAACACGGTTGTTTTAATAGACCCACACATCTCCATCCCTCCTGCCCGAGAGTCCCACAAAGGAGACTATGGCACTCAAGGGGCATCAGCTTCCCAGAACAACCTCAGCAGAAGATCTTGCTCAAAGCGAAGTGCAGAGGTGAGCAGCAGCAGATTGGGAATGCTTCTGCTTTCTTGCCCCTTTTTAATGAACTGTTTTCACACCTCTGCCTAGCCTTCTTTCACACTTCTGCCTACATATTTCTCTGTCTTTTACCATCATATCTGACACATGCCTCTGAAAACATCTTGGACTTTCTCTCCCCTCTTCCCTTCTCTCCACTATAGCTAGAGACAATAAATTTCCCCAAATATTTGCTGTCAGAAAAGATACTTCTGGTATTGACTGCCTTTTTTCATGTTTGCAAAAGTGTTAAGAAAGTTAGAAACTAGATAACACACGTTAATGTAATGCAGTAATCTTTGCATTTCTCCTCAACTTTCTTTTTTTTTTTCATGCATAGGTATGTTGCCTTCTAAAGCTATTAAAGGTAGGAAAACACGATAAGGCTTTTTGTCATCAGTAATGTGATATTTTTTTCTAACAGAAACTTGGGGTCTTTTGCTAAACCCTTTAGACGATTGTTCTGGTGGATTTAGAGGTTTTCTTGGTGTCATGTATGGTAAGGATATTGAAGTACTGTCTACAATAACTTCCTTGTTCTTCTGTAATTTTCCTTTGGCATGTGTTTGATACCAGCAGGCTTGTCCGTTCCCATCTGCTCTCTATTGGTTTTATGCAAATTCTCTCTCATCCCTCTACAAGTCCTTTCAAGTTAAAATATTCCTTCCTCATGCCCGCTTGTATTACTTGTAATTCCTGCACAGTGACCTGCTAGCCACCCATATATTGGACACAAAAGACATAATCGTTGTGAATCAGATATCTCTTATCTCATCCCTGTTTGCGTTATACGTTCCCCTCACAATACACTTTTCCACAATGCTCATCCATTTGATGCCCAAATACCTGAGGTCTCTTATTTCTGTCCAACATACTCATTACATTACTCATGGCAAACTGATGAGCAGGGAGATAAAAAGACTTGCTGAAGGTGGTGCATGGATCTGTGGCACAGCCGGAAGAGAAAACAGGCTGTTTGAACCCCATCTCTGTGATTTAAATGGGGTTTAACAGTCAAAGTCTCCCTTTCAATTAAGTTACAGAAAGGCAATGGATTGTTTCGTGGGATGAGTTTACCATGTCAATAAATTTGCAGTGTTTAAAGATGAAACAACTTTCACCATATGTGAAATTGCCTCAGCAGGCAGGAGGATGCCTGGAGCCCTTGCAGGGTGGTCTCGTACCTGTGCTACACTTGTTATGGGGGTACAAGGCCAAGGTCAGGTAGGATGTATGAAACTAGGATGGGTACATCTGTGCATTGTCACCAAACTGAAGGAGGAAATGGGAGGCAGAAGCAATAGCTCTATAAATCTGTGTTATTTAAGGTGTCTCTTTACCCTTAAAAAAGTTCACGTCTCTTGGACAGGTGGAGAAGGCTCCTTCCTCAGAAGATGCACACGAGTTTCTCTGCGGCAGCTGTGTTTTGAGTGTAAACCCAGCCCCTCACTGGCAGTGGGGGCTGGTGAGCATTTTTCTGTATGAAGTTCTGCATTTTTCTCTCATCTAGGATTCCTAAAGTAGATTTTTTTTTTTTTGGTGACCAGAATATCTCTGGTGGCTTGTTTTAGATTTCAATATTATAATTCTGTTTTGCCTTGAAAAAGTTTAGATAGCTTTGAAAGATTGGGTTAAAAGTTGTATTGGGTTAAAAGTTAAAAGTGATAGTCTCGTCTGCACAGTAGTCTAGTAAACTGTGGTGGCACCAAGGGGAGCAGGGTTTGCTGTCAGATTAATTTACTAAATGTTGGTGTTGGTCTCTGTTCTGCAAAATCTATTCTCTTATTAGACTTGATGAGCAAGAATGAACAACAAAAGTAGAAATAGCTTATTTTTAATGTAAAAATGTTAATTTTATCACTTGATTGCATTAGTTACAGGGTATGAGAAAGAATTTAATCAGTGGCATAAAACATGAATAATGTAAATACCTGCAACATATTAAATCAATTTGTTTTTCTGCTTACATTTCAGAGAAATATACTTATCATGTTTTTGTTACATTCTTTTTTTTTGTTGGACGGTTTTACAAATGTGATTCCTTCTAAGATCATTAATGTTGATGCCAAAAGAAAAGCCATAGGCAGCCCAGATTGGGTATCAGCACTACTAACGCTTAAATTACCAGAAAAAGGAAAAGATAGGAATTTATTTGACTACTCTGGTGCACAATCAAAGGCAGCCTGCTACTATGTTGAGTATGCTGTGTACTCTTCAGTGCTCTAGCTGATCATAAATGCAGTTTCAGGCTTCAAAGAGAGGCTACCATATCTGGCAACTGAAAAGATATGATTTACCACAGGGCCATTTTCAGAGTTTCACTTCTACTTTTGGTAATTATCAAGAGACACGGATGTACACAGGAGCTTATTCCAAACATCCTTCATGGGCATAGTGCATCTTAAGTGAATGACTCTGATTTCTTCTGTCATGATGATGTAAAATTGAAGTATTGTCACTGAGAAGAAAAGCAAAAATTGCAAAAATTCTATGATGTTAAGCAAACTGTCAGGAGAAATAATTATAATGGCCCCTTCTGGCCTTGACATCTCTACCTTTAAGAATTCCAGCACTACAGGTAAGGCAAGGATGAGTCTGATTTAATTTTTTTTTCTATCTTAATTCTGTAGCAAGGTTGCAGAGTTGCACTCCCTTCTCAGCTATCTCTGTATACATGGGGCATTCAGTAAATATGCTCAAGATATATGGATGGCAATTAAAGCAGGCTGTAAGAATGTAAGAGCCTAATGGTCTAATTTTTCAATTATGTCAATGTCTGTGGGAATTGAGGTTGTGCTTGTTATCTTCCAGAAGGCACCTTTCAGACAGCGTGGCCCAAGTCAGACAGGAGTCTGGGTTTGCAAGAAGCACAGACTGAACTCCAGAGCCACAGCTGGAGATCAGCACTTTAGTGTGGGCTCTTTAATGGTGCTGTAACATAGATCATGCTCACAGCACGCACAAAATTCAGCCTCTTCTGCAAGAAGGAGGAATACACTGACTCCTCCCTTAGGTTAGAAGATTTTGCCCTTTGTCCCGTAGTATCCATATTAACCAGCCTAAATTTTTGAGACTCTGTGTAACTATAAAAAGAGGGTGATTTCAGACACAGCAGAAGGCATGGATAAACTGTCTGGCCATAAGCCATATTCAAGGGGTTCCCCACTGCTCTGCTTCCCACCAGACCCAAACTGTGGAGTCCCTCTCCATCCCAGAGCTTCATCTTCCCTGCAAACTATTAGTGCCAGGACAGCACCAACAATATGGAAACAAATCTGATGCATGGTTTGGACAGTGGACAAAGTATGGTGTTCTTGTGTCGTTGGTTTGCACATGTGGATGTTATACATCTCTGAGGGGCAGAATGGCAGGGATAGATAAACATTTGTTTTGTCTTCATGTAGGCTGACTTTTCCAAGACTGAGTGTTACCACTAAAGCTGGTCATACAGGATTAATGTCAAAGGGGCATTCAGATGTTCAGGCTGATAAAAGGTGGTTTGCCAGCATTGAGAGCCCTCCAGTCCATGTTCAAATTAAAAAAAAAATAGAGACCAACAACATTAAAATAGTTGAGGTACAGAAAGAAAAAGGAAAAACCTCCTCAGTTTTCTATGATAACACTATTGTTTTAATTTTTTGTTATCTTGCTTGTTATACGCCAATGAAAAACAACCACAGATCGTCAATAAGGTTTTTAATTGCAAAGATTTCCTGTGACGTGAGTGTTAATGAATGTCAAGGCAATAACACAAAAGACATTACTTGTTTAATGATTGATAGAACAAGAAAAGCACGAGGTCTTTTGCAGGATAAATGACTACTGTTCTGTGTTCCTTTACATTAGCAGTATCAACACTTAGATCACATGGCAGGAGATAATGGTTCAGGAGATAAAGTACAGAATCACAATCTGTTATACGATAACAGACATAGTAATGATAATTAATGTGCATTTCTTTGGTCATTCTCATACTTGTCAGAATGGAGCCATGGGTAGTGGTGCTCTGCTGTTGACTTAAATGGGGGCAGGACAGGACACTTGCTTGGTCCAAGAGTTTCTGACTTTTGCTCTGCTGCAAAGATGTCAGACCTTGGAAGCTTTCCTTGTCAACTGATTTAAGTGGACATTCATGTATGCAGATTTTGTTTGTTGTAATAGCAATATACCTCAATTGCTCAGGGTAAAACTAGAAAAAAAGACACTTAAACATGCTGTGTGATGGCACACTTCAAGACAAACCCTTGGCCTTTGACCAGGAAGGACCAACATTTTATGCTAGATATTACGAAGAAATTCATTATTGTGAGGGTGGCAAGACACTGGAACAGGTTACCCGGAGAAGCTGTGAATGTCCCTTTCCTGGAGGTGTTCAAGGCCAGGCTGGATGAGGCTTTGAGCAACCTGGTCTAGTGGAAGGTGTCACTGCCTATGGCAGGGGAGTTGGAGCTTGATGATCTCTAAGGTTCCTTCCAACCTAAATCATTCTGTGATTCTATGATTCCATGGTCATGGCACCCACTAAGGGCTGATCTCCTTTCTCTTCATTAATAGACGTGTAATAGGTGGGGGCTTTCTCAAAGAAAGAAAAAGAAGAAGCATCATGGACAAGGCCCCCTTCGCGCACAAAGGGTAACACAGAAAGTTGGTCAAAATCTACAGTCTGTAAACACCTCCTGTAGCTGCAAACTGCCTGAGGAACACTTCATGGTGTGAGCAACTGACCCAAACCGCACCCTCATATGGCTTTGGGTATGAAGTCCGTGGAAAAGTTGTACAGCTTTGGTTTGGGTTATATGGTTTCTGACACACCAGGTTTCATTGGACAATATGCACTTGGCAGCTTTTGCCTGGTTTGCACCGCAGGGTTTCAAGTGCCCCTGGAGCTCTGCCGAGTGAGCAACTGTCTCCAAAAATGTGCTAAATACAAGAAAACCTTCATGGTGAAAATTAGTTCATGGTTTGGCAAAATGTTTGGGGAGTCAGAAAAATGTTTTGATGGATCCTGGATGGTTTAATTATTGGCCTTGAACCACAAATTAATGGAGCCGCACATGGCCTTTGGTTTCAAAATGTAGCACTGGATAATGTTTCCTCGTTTTTGAACGTTGTGTTGGTTTGTAGTTATCTGCGTTGGCACAGGAGTTGCTGCCTGAAAGCTCTACTGGTAAAATTGTATGTGTTTCCTCTAAAATAAGAATTTTATTCAAATTAATAGTATAGTTTAAAATCTCTAAAATTGTTTCCTTTAACTAGAGCATCTCGGCTTACTCCAGGTTAAAAATTCCTGAAGTTTTAAAAATCCCTTTGTAGCTATTGTGAGTTGCCTGGTAGAATCATGTTTGTCAGTTTCTAATTAATTTTTTCAACTATTTTTTTCTCCCCTGAAAGCTCGCCAAAGATGTGTTTGAGCTTTACTTGAGTAAAACATGCACAGCCTTGTACCATTTGTCTTCCTTTAGAAAAATCAGCTTCCAAAGAGTCTGTCAATAACCAGTTTGACCTACGAATGTGCACATCAGCCACAGGCAGCGTGGCATGGATGAAGAGATGTATCAGAGACTCTTGGATGACCTGAAGGAGACATGGGGAGTTCTGAATGGGCTGGTTTCAGATTTTGGTCCTGTGGGGTGGGCACACATGGGGTACAAGACCTCCTGTGCCTTCACCATCCTCCTGCTAAGCTGGTTTTGGACAATGCAGTGTGTGCCTGTGTCACACCATTAAAGCTTTCCCAGTCCTAGCTGAGCATCCTCCTCCCCATCTCTTGTGAGTTTTGAATTTTCAGAGCTCAGCCCCGCTTTGGAGGTGACTGAACTGTGGCAGGAGCCGTCTGTGTTGAAGGCAGGGAGCAGAAGAATAACTTAAAGAGGTTTGGGGTGGGTTTTTTTTAATGTGAAATTACTTTAGCTGTGATGCCAGGGAGCGCAGCACAGCATGGAAAGTGTGAGAGGGTGTCTCCCAGGGATGTGGGCTGTGCTCAGCCAGAAATCCCCATCCCTGTGCTGACCCTCCAGGAGAACCGCGGAGAGGCTTCTTGTATCAAATGAGTCGTTAATGTGAGCCCATCTGCACTTTGTTTGAGCAAGTTATTAGTCACTTGAAAAACTCTGCTAGCCTCTCCAGGCTGCTCTGCAGAGTCTACATGGGTGCAAGAGCAAGTCCTTACCTGGGACAAGTGCGTTCAGCAAAAAATTGGAAAGGGGAGAATGCAAAAGTAAGGACTGGAAGAAAAAGCTGGCTTTAAAATATTCTATCAAGAATGCTTTGATTTAGACTTTTTTTTGACGGTTCTGTTATGAAATATGGCAGAAGTAACGCCTTCAAAACTTGGAGGTAAATACAAATACTTCAGCTGAACTATGAGAGACTGTATACCCTTATATAAAGCCCTGCATGAGATATTCTGAATTTCAGTTTTCCAAATTGCCTCATATTCATTTTAAACCCACCACATCTTGGTCTCTGTTCTGCAGATCGAGTACTTTTGACTCCCTGTTTCAGACACAACATCAGGACAGGTGATTGGGGTATAAGGGAATTTTTACCTGTCCTTTCCAGTTTTAAGATCAGGACCCAGATTTAGAAAATCACTTAAGCAAGTGCCTGACTTGAAGCAAAGGTTTCCTTGTGTGGTGGTGCCCTCCCCAAAAGAGATGTCCTCCTCAGTATCCTCAGGTACCTTATGCTTGAAATTGGGTCGACCCAGGGAAGTTGCTTCTTCCCCAGCACTATGGAGGACCCAGACCCCTGAGAGCCCAAAGACTCGATCCCATTGACCTCCCTGCTGCCCTTCCCAGGGAAAAAAACCACATCGGGAGACCAGCAGCAGGCTCCTGGCATTTCTGTTACCCACCTCGCTGGAACAGCGCCCGCCGGTCTCCTCGTGGGAGCATGTTAAGGCATTAATGAAATGCACAAAGCAAAGAGGCTCATCCATATAAATGGGTGATTTAAATAATGAGGAAGGAGGAAGGATGTTGTTCAGTGTCAGTACTGATTAATTAGCGCACAAAATAAATAACCCTCCTAACAACATTGGCTGCCTCCACTATAACTTACTCTATTAGTGGGTAATGGAGTTAATACAAGTGACAGTGTAATTACAGGTTAGTTAACCAGCCCGTTGTGACGTTTGCCTAATTTTGGGTGTTGGACCTATTTCCACACACACATTTTCCTATTGTGAAGAAACAAATCGATGGCAAAGGTCTGATAAAATTTGGTTGTTAATCCTGCAGTTTCACCACTCATCAGGCACAGTTTTTCTGCTCCTCCCCTTGTGAAAGTCAACCATGCCGATGCCAAAAGCATGGAATAATTTCCCCCGTGTTTGATGTCACAGCTGAGGTCATGGCTAGGTATTGTGCTCTTATGAGTAAGCACGTTTATCCAATGTGTGGCCGCACAATGAAATGATGAACAGATGTTAACAGTGAGTCTTTAACATCTTAGCTCTTTTGTACAGAAGTTTTATTGAAATGTTTTGCCTGTTAACTCTATGAGTGTCAGGGAAAAGCAAGAAAATATATACCAGGATTTGTAGGAGTTTTGAGTGGATTTTTCAAAGCAGCATTGCTGCACAGCAAATAACTGCTGATGTAACAAGCCATTTACAGTTAATGCTTTTGTGGCTGTTAGCCAATAGCTTCCGCAGCTTGAGGTATGGATCACAAATTTCTCATAGAAAGAGAGCAAATTCAAAATTAGATTTCCCAAATTAAAATGTATTACAGCCCAAATTTCACATTAGCATAGGCCTTCAAAGATGACATTGAATCCTTAGTTTGTTTAATGGCTCCGTGGAAGTCCTGAAGCTATTCTGAAATATTTTTAGTGGTTGATCAGTGCTCTGCTTATTTTTTTTCCTGTAGAATGGGAGGAACTAGAAGAGAAGGAAATCAGACAATTTTCCTGTATTGGTGGTATGTGGCAGTGGTATTTATACAATGTTCTTAAGGGCTCTTTAGGTCAATGTAGCTGAAAACAGGATGTGTAAATGGGAGTTTGTCAAACATTGACTATATAGGTGATGCTGCCAATGCCATATACATATAATTGTACAGTGTTTCTTTAAGGTCTAGGACTTAAATAACTAGTTTCCTTATGCAGGGTTATTGCTATTGTTTTCCCCTGAGTTATCTGAAACACACTGCAACCTGACAGTGCCTCAGTTTCTCTACTTAATGTATGGGAGATGTATTTGTATTTGAATTATTTAATGACTCCAAAATATTTTAGGATTTTGGGTAAAACATCCAAATACTATAAATTGTTATTAAAAGAGCAACAAAACTTGATTCTTCAGAATTGAAAGCAAATATCCATACTTTTATGTCAGCGCAAGTTATAGTATTATCCTTTTTTGCAGTAAGTCACTTTTTCATATGATATAGAAAGTCACTTTGAATTCAAATATAAAATGAAGCCATCCATCATGTTAGCAATTTAATTACCTCCATACATATTTTTTCATCAAAGAAACCCCCAAAAAACCCAAACATAACAAACCACCTCCATTATTTGTTGTGTGTATATATCTTATTACAGATTCATTGCCCGAGGACAGGCAGGGCTGTCAGTGGGGCAGTCCTTGTGGTTAAAATGCCAAGATGGGGAGCAGATAAGACATGAAGTCCTTGTGCCTTCTGTTCGGGTCTGCTCCGCGCCGTGTTTGCTTGGGGCCTTACCTGCTAGATTCCCTGTAATCTTTGTTGCAACAGTGAAATGGTGCCTTGTAAAGCAATGAAGCGTGACAGGGACATTGAAAGGGTCGAATGAGGTAGAAATGTGATATTTTCTATCTTCTGTGGGCCCAGGAAATAGGAGTCTGGTTGCTGACCTGGGATTTGGCATTCACCGTTGTGTTCGCGGCAAGAAAGTTGTGAGATTTATTGTTTAGCACTTACAGAAGGGACAAAGTAAGCAATGCCCGGCATTTATCTAATTGTTTAACCATCTGGTTTCACAGCGACTGAAGATTAAGCATTGAGGAAACTGGGAAACTATAAATGGCAGGGCAGGGTAAGGAGAAGGGCTTTTACTTATTGATGTTTTGCTAGTAAAATTCACAAAATACCTAGGTGTCCTTCAGAGATTGAGACAAATTTCTTGATTGGCTTTTTTTTTTTTTAATAGGTTGGATAATTTCATGGCCAATAAAACAAGTAGCAACAAAAGCTGAGATAATGAGAAGTGTATTGAAATTCTTTTAGGACATGAGTGGACTCAAGAGCTGGGGTGGAAAAGGAGATCTCACTGCTGTGCCCACATCTGATGATGCACAAGATTTTTCTAAATCATTTGGTATTAGCTAGTCCAGATATGGTCCCCCTGCTCATTTTAACACATTCTCTACAACAAAAACTGGTAGGTGCTCATTGCTGTAGAGGAATGATGTTTCTTTTTTAGGTGCTTGAGTGGGAGGTGAGCTTGTCTATGCAGACAAGGTGCATAGGTGGAACTTGGCTGAGTTAGCCAAGTCATCAAAGGTAGACATTTAAAGCTAGCTAATGATAAAAAAACTGTTTTGGTGCAAGAGGAAAGACTAATTCACTGATTTCCCAGTATAGCTCATGTCTCTAACAGGCAAAACACCTTTTGCAGGGCTTGAAAGAAGCAGGAAAAAGCACATGGATGAGACGACTTAAGTGGAAGAGATAGAAGGATAATATTTGAAAAGAACACATCTCAATCATTTTTATTCTCTTGGGTAGAGATCTGCTCTGTGGAGTAGATGAGACCAGATACTCTTTCATTCCCTCTCTTGTCCTACATTCGTCTTCATTAGGAGTTTTGCCCTACAATCCAAAGGGTCCAAAGATCTCAGACTTTTGATTAGTTTCAGCTGGACTTCACTATTAAACCTGAAAAACAGTTATTTTGTCTGCACATGTTACTTTTCCGTAAGCAAAGGCACATCCTACAAATGAAGTCTTCAGGGACGTTTAAAATTGGCCTGCAACAGCAAGAAGAGAGAAACAAGCTGGCTTGCTTCACATAAAAGACTGTGCAGGTATCGACCCCAGAAAATTTGTCAAGTCAACACCTAATGATGGCTTAGCTGCTGGGCTTGGCCATGCAATATTTAAATCAGGCTCTGTTATTTTACGCCTTGGTTTTTAACATATGGGGCCCAAATGAGTGAGGTGAAACAGAAGCACCATGTGAGCACTTCTCCCTCGGAGCTGGAGTAGCTCTGCTGAAGTTTGGCCATAAACTCTTTAAACTCCCACGTCTCTGGGGAAGAGTTGGGCCAGCATCTCCACATCTGCCAGCGGTTGTGTTTAAAATCAATTCTCCAGGAGCTTGTAAAGCATCACAGGTGATGGGAGAAGGCTTTTTCCAGAAGCTTGTCCCATGCAGCAGGTGAGGTGCAGAGCCTGGGGAGCGTGGGCAGAGCAGTCCCAGACACGGGATGGTTGCTCTTAGCCTGGAGCACTGGGAGCAGCTGATAACTAGCTGCTTCTTAAGCCAGAGGATCAAGACTCTACACAAAACCCATGTCCAGCATGGTGGTGGTAGTTGGTGATTCTCCTACTTGAAAAAAAAGGAGCTGGTTTTCCATCAGAATTTCTATCTGAATTCACTAAAACCAAGAGGTTTTAATGAGAGTCTTCCCCCTGTGTTGAGGCTTCCCTTTGGAAATATTTCTCAGGGTTGGGTGTGGTGGATATGGGCACAGAAGATGCATCTACACTGAGGGGTGAGCATGTCTGTAGTGTGCCAAACCCCAGCCAGGCTGGTACTGAAAACAAAGGAGCCAACTTCAGCTTGGTTAGGTGCTTTATCCAGAGTGGGGCATTAAACCTGGCTCCTGCACATCTCAGGACATGTCCTGACCACCACCATCTGAAGACACTGAGTCTCCCTTTGTGGTCTTGGTCTCATCTAGAAAACAAATCAGGAGCAACAGGAAATTTTTAAAATTGAAGGATAGCCAAGAAAATGAGCATGGCAGCTTTCCCTTTGCACCGTGTGGCTTCACAGCCACCTGGGTCACTAAAGACACGAAAAGACAAGGTGGCTTCATCCACCTAGCAGGCCTTGTAGTTCATGGGAAAAAAGATATATAGCAGTGTCATCTTCTGAAAGAAGGTGAACATACCGATACCAAGGAACATCTGCTGTCTTCATCTGTGCAGTATCTGACAATGACATGGTTCTGCTCTTGGGAAAATCATCAAGAGGCCTTCCACTGCAGCATCAGTGTTTTGGGGGAGAGCATCTATGCATACTTCTTATGGGAAAAGTTGAAGTAACTTATTTAAAATTTATCATTTGTTTTCACCTTTCGCCTTTTTGCTTCTCTAGTGCCAGCATCTTTCTTGTTTTGAGAGGTATATATATTTGAATAATTTGTTTATATTAAATGCAACTTTGTAATACAACATGTTTTCTCTTAATATTTTTCAGGCTTTAAAACAAAAATCAAAAATTAATTTAATTAACTTAAGCAAGTTTAAATATTAAACAAAATATTGACTTACATGTTTAATCTGAATCTAGGATTTTTTCCTGAGTATTTCTTTCAAGGATAGCATTGGCTTTCTAGGTTTCAGTTCTGATTTAGATATTTTGTTTTCCCCACTAATCTTTCAGAATTCTCTGAAAATTCCTATTTCTAGGCAGCTCTGGCAAATCTGTAAACCAGGATTTCCAGGATATGAAAGGGTCACATAGGCAGCTGAAACACACAGATATTACAGTATAGTTAAAAATTGAATCTAAATGTATCCTAATCTCAGTCCAATGGCTTAAACTTATTTAACATTTCAGAATTTTAACGTTTTTTTCTCTTTGCAATCAAAGATAGTGCCAAGAGCTGGATGAAAGCTTTTACTGACTGTCAGAATAGATGCTCATGCACACTGAAAAGTGTTACTAATGTTGCTTTAATAAAACATAAATTCTGAGCCATGTTCCCTGCCAGCCTGACGCGGGTGGACTCTATTAAGCATTTTTTGGTTGTGCTTGCAGGCTGGGAGGTTGCGATGGGAAACCCATGCTCGCTGGATGCAATCCAGGGAGGAACTCCACACAGAGTACAGCCAGCACGGGAGGACTTCTTCCAGGTCCTTTAAAGTCAGAGCAGGCGAGAGCTCAAATGCTCAACTGAGCTAATGGGGAAATGCAAAGACATCACAAGGCAGATTTTTGGGGAGGGTTCCCCAGATGCTTGGTGGTGGGGGCCCTTGAGGGGCCCTGAGTGTGGAGAGCTGTCTGCAGGGGCCCACAGTAAATGAAGGTGATAAACCATCACAGCAAACCTACTGCGTAACGAGCAGATTCCTCATCCCTCTTGATCTGTGTGCTTTTTGGGTGTGTTTGAATCAAATCCAGGTTTTTTTCAGTAGCTTTCAAAAGTGTCTGGGTAAAATGTAATAACCTGAGCTATGCAGTCAAATGGAATAGCTGCTTCTGCCCCTTTGCCCTGTGAATGTAAAAATAAAGCTGATTTAGTGTAAGCAGTTATCTTAGTTCCATATTTGTGTTTCCAATAGTAGTTTTTAAGCTGGGCTGGTTGTCAGCATCTCTGCCTGATGGGAATGCCCCAGTATTAAACCTGGGCAATTTTGATACTTGAGCAAAATGTATGGGTGAAGTTACAAACACTGTCATTTTTGTAATGATAGCCCTTTGAAATGTAATGGAGAGGGAGGATCTATCATTTGTTTTTCTTTTGGATAATGGAAAAAAAAAGAAACATACTGCTGCTTTAAACTACAGCTCACAGGTTTAGCATTTTAATCAGACAAATTTGAATGGCGTGTTTTTTAAACCAAGGAGGTATTAACCTTAACTTGTTTATGGAGTGATCCAAAAACAAATGTAGCTTTTCTAGACAAAAATTGAGACAGCCTTTCCCAATTCTGAGTTATCACTCTCTTTCAGATTTAATATCAAACAAACATGTCATCTCATTATTTTATACAGATTAAAAAATAAAAAAGAGGGTAAAAAAAGTAGTGAATGTGAATGAGAATGTAGCATACCTCCTTGTTTCCTTTTAGGCAGCAGAGACACGCACTGTCTGTCTCTTAACACTGAGCTGAAATCTCATCAGAAAGAATGCCAGGTACCGCTGTTAGCAAAACAAAGCATATTTGATAATTAAGTTTAATAAAACCTACTTGAAACGAGTTTGGGTTCAAAGCGGGAAGTTCACTAATAGGTTTGAAGCAAACGTTCCTGATTACACCCCATTAAGAAAGTGGAATGCAGCGAGTGCTGCTTCCCCCAAGGAAGCCCCAGCACGCACGGGATTTGAAGTCTGCAGCCAGCCCAGCAGACGATGCCAGACCTGCTGACCCTGTGAATTTTGCAGTATATTTTCAAAGCTAATGTGTCTTTTGGGGTTCAGTGGGAAGGAGGGGAAGAGATACTTCACTGCCCAGATTTCAAAAGGGTCTGGAATAGAATCAGCTTATTGTGCATTTTGTTCTCCTATGTGTTTGCTCATCTCTAATAACATAGTAAAAACTCAAAAGTGTTTTAAGCTTCACTATATTTTGGCGTGCTCATATGTTCCACGGCTGGCTTGTGTGCATCCAAAGCAACAATGCCTGTTCCAAGTGGTTTCTGGTGAGGCAGAGCTGTACGTTTCTTTTGAATCATAACATGAGTCTGGTATGAGTCTTGTTGTGATGTGTCCCTGTCTGTGGAATAGGAGAAATTTCTGCAATATTTTTCATCAGACAATTCTATGGAAAATAAAGTTCACATAGTGAAACTGCAGAGGCAGAGTGATAGGATGTTCCAGGGACCATTGTACATGCAGTGCGTGCCGGACTGGTCCGTACCCCCAGGGATAGAAAAGCTTCACTGGCTTCTCTGTGATTAACCATCACTGGAGGTGGCTGGGAAACCTGCATGTTCTGGTCTGGAGGTAGGACAAAGGGAAAGAAGGCTTGGGGATCTGATCAGAAATCACACCACTAGTGTCATCAGTGTTTCTGGGGAGGGCTACGTCATAACTCAACTTTATAACTGGGAATTTGTACATATGCCAGCTATCCCAGAGGGTGCAGATTTTAAATGTGCACACATTTCATTCTGCTTGACAACACCTTGAAAACATAGGTTAGTTAAGACAAACCACCGTCAATTAAGTTTATTGGATGATGTCAGTGATATAGGTGATATATATATATATATGTAAAATCATGGATTTTGAAAAAGGCCCAGTCTTCTCTGGATCCACAAACAGTTTGTCGATGGTGGAAGAAAATTTACAGTGATAGTGTGATTTTGCAGCATGCAAAATGGGCTTAATTATCTGCATGAGAAATTACTGCATCAGGTATAAGGATTTTGATTTGGTTTTTGTTCTTTGTTTTCAAAAAACACCCTCTGCAAATGCAGAATTATTTTCACAACCCGTTCCTATGGATTTACTAGAAAAAGACCTAGCTATTTCCCTTCAGCTGGACCTGGACGTGATCCCTAGCAAGGTGCACATAGAATCAGCTGTGCCTGGTCCAATAATTTTATAATCAGGGACCACTTGGTTTAATTTTCTCTATTGCTCTTTTTGACACTGGTAGATGACGTTGCTGACAGCTGACACTGAATTGTCAGTGCCAATTAATAGTAAAGGAATGAAGGCTTCAGAAACTATCCCCAAATTACGTATGTTCTGGTTTTGTTAGCTTCAGTTTTGCATTTTAAGAGGAAATAATGAAGTTCTTGTGATTTACATTGGCATCAATTATAGGTGAAGTACCCCACAAAAACTCCAGGAGACTGAAATTTGTGTCAGCTTTCTCTTCAAATTCTAACAATTATTCCTTTTAGTGCTCGCATGTGTCATTCTTTCTGCTCTGGGATACAAATATACTTCTGACTTTGTCACCGCAGATATCTTCAGGACAATAGGTGTTCAGCCTGGAAATCAAAGTGAAAAATCTTGTGCTGCAATTCTTGTGTTCCCCAACTTCTCAGTGGGACCAACGAGTTCTGGGCACCAAAGACTGGCACTGGTTCTCAAGAAGAATTTGATTCAAATGCCTTCCAAGCTCATATGGGGTTGAATAGATTTGAATGTGGCCAAAGTGTGTCTTAAATATTATAAGGAATGTATAGTCATTTTAATTAATGAATTTTGTAATCATTGGAAATTTTATTGTAGTTATTACTAGTAATTATATTATTAAAAACAAGAGCAATGAACTTAGTCTCAGTCCAAGATTTGCAATGGTTTACATTGAGTATGATGAAAGGTGTTCCATCTATTTGCATGCTTAGAAATCAGGCATCTGGCTTGTTGAATTGGTCAGCATGTTTAGAGAGCAAGATTTAGCCCTTCAGGTTTCTCTTCTTCCCCTTGAGGGTGAAAAAAGGCAATACCAACATTTTGGGAATAGCTCAGAGTTTAGGCATTGTACTTAAGTGTACACTCTAGGACCGATTTCATATTTGATCAATCTCTCCAGATGGGTTTCAAATCCAATATTGATACATTTTTTTTTTCTCAGGACCGTAAATTGTTTGATGATTCCTAAGAGCTACTCTTGTAAAGGCTTAACCCACTATTTGTTTATGCAAAGTAAACAGTTACAATAACAACTTCAGTAATTTCCAAATCCCTTCTTCTAAGTTTATTAAGTTAATACAAACGGAGCACTACCCTGTTCTCCTGCAGGCTGGTACCACTGTTCTTACCCAACACAGCACCAATTTGGGAGTTGGGTTTTGAAGCAATGTCCATGTTGCTAGTAAGCCTGACCACCTCTTCTTCAATGTCTTACAATTCCTTCGCTATTTGTTTTAATGTCCTCTCTCTCAGCTCGATTTACTGGAGTCTGCACTTGGAATTGGCTAACGGTGAATTGATCCAAATGAAATTAAATGGAACAAAACCCATTGCTTGTGAAGAAAGAGCCGTGTGAATTCGGCTGGACAGATGGGTTCTCGCATCCTTGTTTTTTCTTACAACCACTTCTTTTATAATGTCATTCCAATTCGCCAAACCAGATCCTAAATTGCCTCCTTTACTTCTGAAGCACTGCATTTTTAAGTTTATTTTTGGGTTTTTTTCCAGCTGTTTTGCTTCTTGCCTAGTGATTTTGTTCCAGCTTTTGTTTCGTGCTTCATGGGGCAAAGGTGGTTAATATTACGTGTACTATGCACTTCTTTCATTACGGCAACTGTAATCTGTACTGATAATGCTTATTTTTGCACAAAGAAATTTTTTTCATGTATTGACTTATCTTTTTCAATCCCAATGAAGAAAGGAGCTTCAGCATCTCAGATGTATGTTTTGACATATGCTTTCTTATGAAGTGATCTGTGTTTCAGAAATAGGTTATACTCATGGGTCAAGAGCTGTTGCTTTAACTAGTGCTTATGCCTTGTATTCATGAAAGGCTGTAATTGATTCCCATCTCTTTTATGGAATAGTCCTATTTTCTTGCTGAATAGATGCTTCTGCTTCTTTTAAAGGTAGCATTCATCTCAATCAGCTCACTGTTGCTTTTTCACTACTGTCGCCCAAGAAGGAGCCCCATCAGCCTCCTCTCCCCTTCAAACCACAGCATTCAAAATTACTGATTTTTTTCTCTGGTTAGATCTTTAGACTCATTGAAGAGCTTCTCCTCAACAGCAAGCAAAATACAAAATGTTTTGAGATTTTAAGATAAAATACTAAAAGGTGGTAGCTCTGCTTTCAAGTGTCTTTGTTATAGGTGTAATTTAGGGGAGGAAGCTGAACATGAACCAAGACAGGGGATTTTCAGAGGCTGTACCTGGTAACATGGGCTCAGGCTGCAATCTCAGAGCTTAACTTTGTAAAACTGCAGAATCAAATGGCTAATAGAAAAAAGTTAAGTACAAACTGGGTAAAATAAGAGAAGATCAATGTTTGTAACTTGCCACGAAGAGAGCATTCAGTCTCTCCATCCTCCTGTTATATTTTTGAAATCTACAGTTACCTGGGCTTCATGCCCACCGGATCCAGAGGTGAATAAAGCTGCATATGGGAAATAAAAATCCCCAATTCACACCTGGGAGGTGTGGATTCTCCTCACTGCAGCATGTCTAGGTACTGCAAAAAAAACCAAAACAAACCCCAAAACTTGGTATTGCTTATTTTTACGCATAATGTGCTTCAGTTTTGACTATTTCCTATCAAAGAAGAAATTAAATGCTACTTTGGCCACCTCTCTCTGCAGTCACCTATTTTCCAGGTCCCTTCTTTGAAGTTTATGGGACAATTCTTTGCATAAAGTTTTACTTGATGAGAATAGATATGGTACAACCTGGCCTTGAAAGAAGGTGCTTCCAACAAGATTTGAAAGAGAATGACAATGTCTCAAGGTTTCTACTTGGACTCATCATAACATGTAACTCCATAATGGAGAAGGCCAGGAGCAAAAGGAATGAGAAACCAGAACCCTGAAAAATACCTGCCAGGAAACATGAACTCACATGGAAAGCATTGCCCGTTGAAGGCACCTGGCTAGGCTGAGGTTTGCAAACTTTTTGCACAAATGTAGGCTCAGTTTCCAGTGAAACCTGACCTGATTTATCATTTTAAATCAAAGCCAGGTGGGATTTCATGTGATTGCAGGTGAGATCCAGTGGCCTCTCAAGGGTTTTGCTCCCTGAGCTGAGGCAATCAAACCCTCTGCTATACAATGCAGATTTTTTTTTTTTTTCCCCCATGGGCTCCTGCAAGTCAACACCTGCACGGTTTATGCAAGGACAAAGTTTTGGAGTGGCTGGAGGGCAAATTTCACTAGAGCAATGTTGTGTGACAGCAGACTTGATGTTGTCCCACACTGGGACCTCAACCCAGGGCTGATGTGATATCCTAGGATGATACAATCTGTGAAAGGGCCAGACATCTGATCTAGCTGAAATTAAACACTAAGATTTTTTTAAATAACGTGTATGCTGTAGTTGCTATTGTAATTTCCAGCACTATTTAATAACGATATTCATATGTCACATAAACAGCAGAAAATGAACGCTTGAATGGATTTTTCATTTTTTGCTTCGTATTTTCCTGATAAAGGAATATGTGATTAAGACTAGTTGGAAATTCCTTTGTAATTTACCAGTTGATTAAGATATTCCTATCAAACAGCTGCAGCCCACCAGCAGGCACACTAAATCCTCAGGCTCTCACCTGCATCCCTTCCCAAACTCCTCCGTTTCTTCAGAGTTTGGGTGCAAGTTGGGATGCTGGTGGCACTGAGTTATGTCTTTGAGACATTTTTCAAAGGTTTTATGGCATTTTGTGGCACTGGTTTTAGTGTAGAGATAAACACGTGAGTCATATATTCCTGCGTTAAAATGAATTGATGTCCTATATTGTGCTATTTACTTTATCATCAGGGCGGAAGGGTGGAGAGGTGGAAAGGGTTTTTACCTGGTTAGGGAGCAGAGGAGGGAACAGAGACAGAGAGGTGCTAAAGATTCAAGTGAGCTGAATTTCCAAAGGGTGAAAATACTTTTCCGACCTCATGGCACAAATTCATCTTCAGAATAGATTAATTCACAAAGGACCCAGTTCTACCTTCATTTTGCTTACAACTCTCACTGATGTCATTAAAACATACATTCAAAGGGACAGCTAGAATATATGGGCTAGGATTTAAAAATCTATAAGGATCATTAAAGAGCAAAGTTAAAATATTCATTTGCCCATGAATGGCACAAAAAGACACTTAAGCCTTTGATGGCTTTAGGCTTCTCAACAGAGAAACAGGAATTAAAATAGATTTCATAAATAAGCAAATAAATAATCTCAGTAATGTCTTCATATTAACGTGTCCAAACTCGATTAAACTGTTTTCCATCAGAAATATGTATCCTGAAAGGAGCTGGTTATCCAGCAGAAGCTGGGTTGGGGTAAACACTTTTTTTAAAGTGTAAGTTTGGTATAAGAAGAGATGTAAGAATGCCAGACTAAAGCACAACTGCTTTATGTTTCCTGCAGTGGGCCAGCTACTGTGGACTTCTGCCCCAGCTGCCGGCAGCAGGAAGCAGCCTGTGCCGGCGTGTTTGCCCGCGGTTTTATGGGGTTGATTGTCGCAAACCTTCCAAACACTTCAAAAGCTACAGCTTTACCTTGGTACTGTTTGTCCCAGAGGAGGATCACAAGCCAGCTTTAGAAAGCTCCTGCTATTTCTGATTTGCTGTCTTAGAGCTCCTCAGACATAATTCAGAGCTAGGTAATTGTTTTATGGGTTACTTAGCAAATTCAGATATATTTATTTAGCATAAATACACCGATAAGTGAGTACTACTGAGAAGGTACCAGCGTTCTGTGCATGTCCTCAGTTCAGTGCTTTACTACGTAATCTTTGATATAATAATAAGGATCTTTGACATCACACTGTTTGTTTAAACTAGCATCCAACGTCAGTCATTGAATTTCTTAAAAGAATAAGTTGGGGTTAATTAAGTATTTTAATAAATGTTCTTGAAATGCCATTTAATCAGTAAACAGCACTAAATGATGTGATAGAAAACATAGCTGCTCTATTGAGAGAGG
Source organism: Syrrhaptes paradoxus (assembly GCA_013400615.1). Taxonomy (NCBI): domain Eukaryota; kingdom Metazoa; phylum Chordata; class Aves; order Pterocliformes; family Pteroclidae; genus Syrrhaptes; species Syrrhaptes paradoxus. The sequence goes on from VZTO01019064.1 coordinate 304,196, forward strand.
ATGTGTGTCTGCTCTCGACATTTGCTTGGTAGGTAATGCCTGAAAATTAGATGTACGTTTTCTAGACTTTGATAATTCATAAATGTGTTGAGCAAGTTAAGTTCCATCATTAACCTTTAATCTTTTAGAAGCAAGTTGGATGGAATCTATTTACTTTAACTAGCTTGTTCACTGATAATGCAGGATTTTTAAATTTCCTTTTGTGCATTCCTTAACGAAAGAAAAACACAGCTGTGTGTGAGACAAATTCTATTTATTTTCTCATTAAGAAAAGTACAAGAAGATAGTATCATTGGAAAGCCAATAATAAAGAACTACTAAAGAACGCCCTTCATCTGTTTGCTCTGCCACTTTACGAAGGCTTGCCAAACAATCTTTTCAGATGTATTGGTAAGGAAAGATATCTTAAAAGTCAAAGGAAGACAAAGTTAATGCATTTATAGAAGTACCATTTCAGATAACATTTTTACCTGAGTGTTTAGATTAGTTAAATATTAGAAAGGTAGAGATAATAGCATTGTTTGTATTCATAAATGTGGAAAGTTGCATTTTCAGGGCAGTGAAGTGTAAGGCATATCAAAGGTTTATCATCCTGGAATGTGCGGGGAGCTGTGTGCCCATCTGCGCAGCGAGGCTTCACGGTGCTCCCTCACCGAAACCCAGCAGAGAACACGGATGCTTTGGCTTATGTTTTTAAGTTCCTTTCTCTCTGGTTTTGTATTCATAGTTAAATAGTGGGAATTAGGAAAATTAGTTGATGCCAGTTAGCTAACTGCCTGGAGCCAGTGAAACTGCGCAAGCACTGGAGCTCTGGGTTGAGGGAGATTCACTTGTGTGTCAGGAAAGTGAGACTACGCAAAAGTCTGGTCATTTTTAGGGCCTTCTGCAAATGCCATTTCTAGGATGACACCTTCTCTCAAGGTGAGAGAGATATAAAATAAACAGGAGATATAAAATAAACAGTCACAAAACACCAAGAGCCTGGGCAGTCACATACGTGTCCACATGTGATGCTGAGAGTCCAGCCACAAATACAGAGGTGTGGATGGCCGGATGAGATAGAGAAGATGTAGCCAGCACCCACCTGCACCCACATGCACACACAGATAAAATTGTGCACCTCCACCACTGCCATCCCCTCTTTGCTCACCCAAATCCAAGGATGAGCCCACAGCCTTACAGAGCTTACCAGTGGAAAGAGTCGACATGTAAACTTCTCACAGAGGGGTGCAGCAATGCTGCCAGGGATCCCAGCCAGCCTTTTTAGTCTCGTTGCCATCCTCCCAGTCAAATCTTCAAATATATGTGTTGAAATGATCTGACAATAATGGCCCTGACTAAAATATTATGTTGTTTTGACTGAATGTGGTTTAAACTGCCATCTGCTGGCTTGTACTTTTCAAGACCAATATTAAAAACAATGTTCCCGCTTACAGTAACCCTCATTCATATGAAAACAAAACAGGCTGAGTAATACCTTCCCTGCTGCAATGTACAGCTGCAAATTGCACCGAGGAATACAAATGTGGCCTAGTGCAAAGGTAAATCCTGTTGCTTTATAGGTAGGTTCCTCAGGGATGTTTTTGTTCAATTTACACCGAGAAAAGAAGCTTAGTTGCATATGCACACATGCAACTTCCCCTGAAGTCAATGAGACATGCACGTACACACGGCGAGCTGAGACAGTTGCTTACGGGTTTTTTTGCTTATGAAGGCAGCTTCCTGGAATATTACCTGGGATTTTTGCCAGAGCGAGGACCAAAGATGGCCTAGCTCATTCTATTCAAAGTTACTTAAAAATATTTTTTTTTTCCCAAACTGTGAGAGGAAACTCCAACTATTTGGCCTGAAATTTGGCAGTTACTTGAGAAGGAAGAGATTAATACCAATAGCTGCTTTGAATTATTTTCCCATTAGTCTTTTAAAGCTTTTGAAATATCAGTGCATCGTTGTCATTCATTGCTCAGAGGCATTGGCAAGATCTCCGGAGAACATGACTAGCGGAGAGAAGACGTGCAGTACCATGACGTGAGCCCCGGCTGCTTGTCCCTAACGGGAACAGAACAGGATGCTCAGCAACAGGGGATGTTACTGCCTTATGTGTCTCTGCTCTCCAGAAATGGAAAAAAAAAATCATTAAGCAGAGAAAGCAAAGGGAAAAATCTATTATTTCTTGCGTTAAAACCAACAAAACTTTACCCTGCGATTTTAGGGGAAAGTGTGCATCTTTGAGAGAAATAGGGGGGGGAGGAAGGAGTGTTGGGCTCGGAGGCAGGATGGTCCAGACCTGCAGCCACCACCAAGGACCTCATTTGTAGTGTACTCCACCAAGCCCACGAGTCTCTCGAAGACCTTGCCATGTTTATTTACTGTGGCAAAGGGAACTTGCAGCGCGGTGGGCCAGCGCAGGTGTGCCAGCATCCCGCAGCCCAGTTAATGTTTGACCACGTCTCCCATCAGCGAGTGCAAAATTGTCCCACATCCCCAACATGTCAGCATTTGCTACACAGGCACCTCCAAGGAGCTGGGTCTGTGAGATGCCCCCTCCAGCTCCAGCACCTCTTGGTTGACACAGGCTGGGCAAGCCAAGAGGGGATTATAAAACACCTTTCATCTGGGGGGATCTCAAGGCGCTTTGCAAACATTGAGCCATTAATTCCCCTGAGTGCCCCTTTGAAGTTGTCAGGTATTATTGGGGGAGCAAATGGGAGAGCAACAGCGGCTGCGCGGTGGCTGTGGCAGAGGAATGTAGTGACGACATTGATGACTTGACTAATTTATTTAGCAAACTGAGTTTAGCATGGTAATGAGGATGTACTTGCCATCATCCCATCATTCATCAGATTTATGAGACTCTCTAGGCAATGAGTACTGCTGTGACTAAGTTTAGTTTGATTTGTTCAATTAATTCCTCTAATTCATTTTGACTGAGGAAAACCCTGTAAGATTGTTTGGCAGGTCAGAGGGACCCCGGTGTTGTAAAAGTTTGTGTATGTGTACCTGTATGCATCTATTTATCTACAGACAGACCCATGACTTGGGGCGTCTATGACTTTAAGGTGCATTAAGGTTTTATTTTTTACTTTACATCAATTCACTGTTTTTATTCCTTGCTTTTGGCTCCATAAATATTAGTGTATGTGGTTTAATCTAGACTGTTTCAAGTCAAGGCAGAGTCTTTCTTTTGGCATGAACAGGCATTAAGGCAGGGTTTTCTTGCTTTGGATGTAATTCATTATCCAGGATCCTCAGGAAAGTAATACCTTTTATGTCCCATGAAGAAAAAATGACATGATTGCTCCCTGTACCAGAAACACAACGTGGAAGAGTTGCGGCATCACTGTGTAGCTGAGACTGAAGGGACCTCTGGAGCCCTTTGGACCAACCCTTGCTCAAAGCAGTTGCAACATAGATTGGGTACTCAGGGTCTGGAGTGTCTCCAAGGATTGGAGATTGCCCCAGGGTCCTGCCACCCTTGTTTTGAAAACATTTCCTAAATATCTATTGGGTGGTGGGCAGCCTATATCTGTGACCTCTCGCCCACCACTGGACAGCTCAGGGGAGCATACTGGTCCCCTGTGGACCCTGCCAGGAGGTACCTGGACACAGTGATGTGCCTCTTGCCTTGCTGGGAACTGAGGACGTGACACGTTATAATAATAGAAAACAACAAGAGCAGAGGAGGGTGGATGAAGGAGACATGCTCTTCTGCTGAACCCTTCGCACTGCTGACTTTTTCCATCCTTTCTCTTCTTGTTGATCTCTGGGACCACCAGTGCATTAGGGAGCATTGATTTCCCAGCATGACTACAGCTCCCAGCAGCCTTTTCTTTCAGCTTTGAATAGTTAGTTGAGTGTAAGGTTATATTGAAAAAAAAGGATTTTGAACATATTTTGGCATTCAAACACTGAATGGACACCTGTAGTTGCTTCAGATATTTAGCCCATAGGAAGTTGCTTTTCCATTTTGTGTCCAGGATTGATTTTTCTCTTCCCCCTCTCCCCCTTTTTTTCTTTTTTGCCCTTCTCCCTCATTTTTCAGCTCAGCATATCCCTTAATACAAAATCTGGTGCAACAAGACTCTGATGTTGTGGAATCCAGAACCAATGAGCAGATTATGCCAATCCATAAATGTCATTTTGTTTCATCTGTGACTAATACTGCTAATATCCCTCCTGTGTCTCTGGGGCTTTAGGATCTTGCCTGGGAGAGAGCAGGGCTTGGCTGTCCTGAGTCCGAGCCAGGTGACAGCACCAGCAGCCTGGGTTTGTGTCACTGCCGGTCACTGCTTGTGCAGTGGGAACATCTGCACACCCCAGGCAGAAATGAAGTCTCAGCTTGTTGCTTACTGTACAAAATCCAACATCCTTAGAGTTTACCCATTCCACCACGTTTCTTTTTAAACTAATTTTAAAAGATTTGGGTGCAGAATGTCATGGTTTCATCCCTAGGAAAGGTGTACCATGGAAAAAGAAAATAAAGTCTTGGCAAAAAAAAAGCACCATCTCAATTTTCCTCTGATGCCGAATTTTGAACAGAGACAAGAATAAAAATCTCCAGCCCCCCGTCAGTCTTTTGTGCTGGTTTGAATCAGTTTTGTGCTTGTACATAACTTCTGGGTTTGTCTTCTCACGTACCAGCTTCCGTCTGCAGCATGAAATGTTTCACCTGTTCTAAATCAGCCAGATATAATTGGGAAACGATAGCCCAAAACGTGTGCCAAGACCTGTCCGCAGTCGCAGATTCACCCAGATGCTGCCCGTGGCAGCAATGCAGATACGCAGCACTGGTTTTACAGGCAAACCTGTTCACAGTTATTCAGGAGAATTTAAAAAGCAGATTCTGGCCATGGCTTTCACCGCTGTAGCTCAGCTTAGATAGTCAGCAACTCCTTAAACAGCAGATTTCTGCCCTGCTTATAGCCTTTAGCTCAGGAAGCATATGGAGCCTGATAAAGAAATCAGTCTCCAAGCCATGCAGGATGCTCTAGCAGGCAGCCAGCAGTGAGGAGTGGAGGTATACTTTTCACAGACTGAACCAAGAACAATGACACTATTTGCAACCAATAGTGGGCACAGCTAAAAATTATTTGCTGGAGTGCCAATGTGCGTTCCCAAGTGGGTAATTGGAAAATGAGAACAACCTGTCAAAGATTAGTCCAATTTCTAAAGCAAGCACAAGACAGTCCGATTTTGTTTAGGAAAAAAGGCTATGTAATTAAAACTCGGATTTGGGTTTCAAAGTTAGTTATTAAGAGCTTTCGACTTGTATTTACACACTCATTACCAGTGCGGGGTTACAAAGCAGAGCTAAATTCCCGTCAAGGTGGGTTAACCCTGCAAGAGCTGAGCACAGCATCTCCCAGGCTGATGTCTGTCTCCTCCTAATATCAACACCAGCTTTACAGAAAGCAGCTGCTAATGCTCATAGGTTTGAGGGCTATGGTAAAAACAGTTTTCATTACCATGTTTATTTTGTGAGATACGTAGTATATTCTGATGAGGGCTTCTGGTAGTAAAACTTGAGGTTTTGGCTTGGCTTGTTTCTTCGTTTGCTGTGATAAGGCTCAAGGAGAAAGTGTGTTCCTGGATCTTGCGGAGGGATGGGGCAAGCAGAGACAGCGATGGAGGGGGGGGCAAAGGAGGGCTTGTCCCTTAGCAACATTTGCAACCCAAATCTGACCTCTCGCAGAGATGTTAACATGGATTTACATCTGTAAACCCACATCAGCAGTGGAGTTGTGGTGTTAAAGGGAAAATATGATCCTGTCCTGGCAAGCCCCCCATCACCTGCTGCTGAGTGTTGCAAGTGTCCACAGGTGGCACAAGCTTGCTGCGCCAGGCATTGCTTGCCATCACATTGATTTTGGTGGCTGGTGGCAACACACCACTTCCCACAGTGGACTAGTAGTGAAGGATGATGCTTTTATGCCCCAGAGAATGAACACACATTATTTTTGTGCTATTTGATACTCTTCTGTGTGCTTAGGATAACTTTAGGTGAAGGGTGAGCATCCCTTGTGTGTCTGAAGGGGGACCACCCCGTTTACTGATGATATACTCTTTTTTTTACCTGGTGCTTGAAAGTATTTAGCTACACAGATGGGTCATACAGCTGCCCATGGATGCTCCTTTACTAAAGCACTTTTCTGGTTTTCTTTAGAAACCCTTGTGGAAAGTAAGAAAAGGACAATGAAATGGCCACAGGAACAGCTCCATTGCCATGGATGTATTTTGCAGCAGGTTGTTGGCAGCAGTCCTCCCTAATGGTCTGAGTCCTCTGAGGATCCTAAAATTTTGAGTGAAAAGGAGTTTTCTGCAGAATACTTTAGCTTCTTTGGCATTTTGGTACAGGGTGGCTCACAAACATTCAGCAAAGGGAGGTGCTGCGAGTGTCAAGAGGGTGCTGCCTCTCTCCAGTAATAGAGGAGGTAGTAAACCATATCATATGTTTTAAAGATGTTGTAAACAGAAAATGGGGAGACCCTAGGTTAGCATGGGGACCTAGAAGTATGTCTTATTGCCATTGGAATGGGAAACTCCATTAAAAAATAAGTTGGTAGAGGCATCTTCTTTCCCTGTCTAAACCTCAGGTTCCTCCTTTTCTTCATGTACAGACCAAAAGACTTAAAATGGTTGTAAATGCAGGGGACTGTCCTGGGCAGCGATTTGTGAGGGAATTAAAGCATTCCTTCACAGTGTCTGGCCCAGGAGGGCAGCACTGCCAAAACTCCTGGGAGGTGCTAGCTTGCAGGCGCAGGATGGCTGTCCCCATCACTGGAAGTGGCCATGGCTTCAGCTGGAGCTGGCCATGTTGAAGTGGTCTGTGCCTGGAAAGAGGGTGGAATGTCAAAGGGGAAGAGCTGAATACAAACTTCTGGCTCTTATCTTAGTGTTATTATTGAAGACACCCAATGCAGCACACAGTGCCTTCCTGGTGTAGCACTGGGAATGTCATGTCCTCTACACGGTGCCTGTTGGATCACGTCAAAGTCCAGTGCAAAGCATTGCAAGATTCCACCTTGGCAGGACAGGCAACTTCCACAAATTTGTCAGTGTGACAGCAGAAAAAAGATTTTGCTTTTACCGCACGGCTCTGCTTTTGTTGAAACATTTGCCCACAAGCTATGATGCCTTCCACTTGCCAAAGGGTCTTTGCTCTGCACCTTCCAGAGCAGCCATGGCCCCAGCTCAGCCAGCTTATCCCAGGTCTGTGGGAGGAGAACGGACAGCTCAGTTCCCCCATCTGAGGATGGGTGGGAAACACCTCTGCAAGCATCCCAGTGCTGAGACACAACTGCAGCTAGACTGCTCTCTGCAAAGCTAAACCTATCATCTCGATGAAACATCTCCTCCTGCCAAAGCCAGCCCCAGCACTTTGAATCTATGTGCTTGTCACCACAGCTTTTGCATATAACAATACGATGCATTGCAACTGCGTTATAAGAATCATAAAAAATCCTGGCATGCATAACACATTCACTTCATATAAATATTCCCAAAAATTCAGTGATTGAAGACTCAAATCATATTGCAGTGCAGTCTTGTTTATTCCATACCATTATTTTTATTGTAGGATGACTTATACATAACCTTGAATTTCAAGTTCAGTAGAATAGACAAAGTATTTGTTTAGAGGGCAGGACGATTAAAACAAAAATTTCCCTGTTAGAATTGGATAAAATTGTAATATATCCTTTACGTCACAGTAGCACCCTAGTGGTTATCATATTGCATTAGTTACACGAGGTTTCAGTGAATGTTATACAGTATATACTACTTTCAGTAAATAGTCCAGTCATGCTTATACTCACACGGAAAACTCCAGGAAATTTGTGATGACATTCCCTGCAGGTTAGTAATTCTACCCATTATTTGTATTGGTTTGATTTGAGCTTTAAAATAATCTGGTGAAACTAGATAAGGCTCACCATTTTGCAAAAACTTTATTTCATCCAACTTTAGAATTACTTTTAGGCTAATATTTGGGATTTACCAAATTCTGCCGTCAACAAATTTCTCCTTGTACTTTAAACACAACAGATAAAAAATCCAAAGATAACCTCTTTGTGTATCATAATTGCTCTTTTTTTTCTTTTTTCTTTTTTCTTTTTTTTCTTTTTTTTATTTTTTTTTTTTTTTTTTTTTTTTTTTTTTTTTNTGTGCATCATTAAAAAGAACACAACCTTAAGGTTTTCCAAGTGGGTTGGAATGTGCAGTTCCTCTCTGGTACCAAATCATTGCTAGTTCTGCACCGGGTGCTCTCTGCATCTGTATGGCCAGCATAACATACGGCAACATTTGTGCTACAGCCCATCTTTAGTAAGCGACCACCTGCCCCAAGTAACCATTACAAATCGTATTAAATAACCACCTCTCCAGCATGACCAGAGACCACCCAGCATTTGGGCAGCAACTTCTCAGCAGTAGATTTTATTGCCCAGGCAGTGTGTGCATGCAGCTCCCTGAGCTCCCAGGGGACCCACCTGCCTGTACCCCGGGTATCACCCCAAATCTGCCCAGGTCAGAGTTTGTGCACAAGATACGGACACTTTCCATTGTTCAACATATTCACCAGAGATTTTACATGAAGCAACAGTTAAATAACACCAAGCACTTAACACATGTCAGAGCATGTCCGTCCTGATTTTGCAGAGCTCTTAAGTATCTGCTTAAATTGAGGCATATGCTTAAGCTTATCCCTGTAGAGTTAAGCATGAAAAGTATGTATTTAACCTTAAACATATGCTTAAATACTTTGCTGAATGGAGACCATAAGGCCTAATCTAGTGATCATTTAAACCAATATCCCATTATTTCGGTGGCTGCTGTGTGTGTCCATTCATTGTATGAGTAGTGTCAGATACATGAAAAAAGGAGCAGATGTATCAGCGTTTTGTTGACATGGAGCCTTTTACATGCAAAACGCTTTGAATTTTAAGTATTCTGCTAAAACCATTTTTAAATGGACAGGCAGTATCAAAATTTTTTTTCCCTCCAGTGGTAACATCCTAGTATCTTTTTTCAGTTTTCCTGGTCTATCTTTCTGTGTGGCCCCCCCTGCACCCAGCATCTGAGCTCCTGCTCAGCTCTGTTTAATAAAAAACCTGTCTCGCTGTGTAAGAAGCTATTTGTTAGCCCTGCGGATGTCTCATGGTGTGTGGTTTACTGACGACTCTAGCTGAAGCAGGTTACTTTCCAACTGGAAAAAAAAAAGGAGAAAAAGCCCCTGATGGCCACCTCTGCCTCCCTGCACAGCCAAGCTCCTCCGCCTGCTCAGGGACTGCAGTGGACATGTGTCAGGGTTTTAGTTTTCCAGGATAGTTCTTGTGACTTATTTTTTATGACCTGTGGATTTTTTTAACAGTTACATGTAGCTTTTCCTTCCTGATGTCTGCATTTGTCTCCCCTAACCCTGCTGCTGTGCTCCCTTAGCCCTGTCAGAGACCCCGAGCCTGGGGATGGGTACTGCGCGGCGAGTGTCTCTGCACATCCCCACCAGTCCCTTGGACAACCCCTGGCAGCATAAAGATGTAAGACAAGGTTCAACTCATGTCCAGACAAAAAAAAAAAAAAAATCCATTTCCATATCTCGGGTAACGCTAGTAGCAGATGCAGAGGAAAATGGCCTAGGAATAGGGTGAGGATGGAGCGACCTTTCCTTTGAGACACTGGTTCAGTTTCCAGCGATCCAAGACAGAGGTGTGATAACTTTCATTTCAGCCTTGGGTGGACTTTGTATCCATTAACTTGTCTAATTGTGCCTCTTTACTGATTTCTACTGCAACTGCACGTTGTGCCCTATTGTACCCCACAGCTGCAATTGTTGATCCTAATCCATGTGCCGGGTCCATCGCTGTGCTGGAGCACTGAGCAGCACACCAGCAACCGCGGCATCGGCACCTAACCCCTTGTCCTACTGAGAAGAGGGTAGAGCAGTCTCGAGGGACCTCAGCCTTCTAGTATAATAAAGTTAACTGTAGTTGTGCCCCTTCTTGAGTGCTTTGGGACTTACAGATAAAAGGAAACTACCATGTGTTATTGTTTGTTTATTGAATGGATCAGTCAATATTTGGCTCCCAACACCCTGTGCTTCACAGAACTTGGCTGAAATGGGTAGGCTGTAAAAAAAAAAAAAAAAAGGTTTTTTGGCTTTTTTCCCCCCCTGTAATTGTCACCAGCAGCTGAGTCCCTAACTGAGGGAGGTTGGCAAAATTTCCCTGATTCGTCCAAAATAGCCTGAGGGGGACCACATTTGTGTGTGTTTGTAATTTAAATTAAAAAAAATATATAGATTTTTTAAACAATTTATAACTTATATGTCAAGGCTATAGAAACAAGACAAGAACATACAACTCTGCATAAGTAGAAGCTCCTGCTAATTTTGCAAACCTCCCAGGGTCTTTCCTTTGCTAGGACGTAAAGGACGATAACCCGCATTTTGTTTAGTTTGACAAAGTCGCTCACTCCCAGACTGAGAAGCTGTGTGCCAGCTTTCGGTCTGAAGTGGCTTTTTGTGGCTGAGTTATAAAACCTTTAAAAAGGTTTGTAATGGAAATGCTGACAAATGGCACTAAAAATGGCACTAAATGAGCAGTGCTAGAATATTTTGCAACTTTCTAGGAAGTTTATAGATAGCGGGTGGTGAGTTACGCTGGCTGGAAATAGACTTCTAGCAATCCGTGTTCTTGTATCCCTTTGGTATGTGTATAAGTTCAAGTCCAAAGGCAGGAGCTGTGGACCTGTCCCCAGCCTGGTGCAATCGCCACTGGGCTGACACTGCTGGTGGCTGGAACCAGCACCTCCGAGACATGCTACTGCTCTGGCTCACTCCCCTGACCTATAAAATCGGATTAATATTTCTGTGTCTCTCATGGAGATATTGTAAAGCTGAACGGGGCTACCATAGTATTCTAGCTTTTAGAGCAGGTACCTAAAACTTTCTACTGATGCGGTTAATACACTGTTTTCCTTCATGGCAAGAAGCATCTTCATGCTGTTTATTTTATGGTGGCTATATTTTAGCATGGGAAATACCTGTTAATTATTTTGCATATGGATGACCACTGAGAATAGTATTTTATAAACCAAAAAGAGTCTCTAGGTGAGTAATGGGGCTAATCTACACACATGTGTAAATATTTAGAGGGGAGGATACTCGGTTGTACAATATGGACATTACTGGCTAGGACATGTGCAGCGGGATGCTTCCGCTCCCACGAAAGTCAATAGCAGGTCTCACAGGTTTCAGTGGGACGAGATATGAATTTTTAAAATGCCCCATTAAGAGCCCAATCCTGCCACCCTTGCTCACCTGAGAAGTCCCATTGGTATCAGGGACTCTATTTGCCTGATTAAGGACTAATTCTGTGAATAAGGATTTGCAGGAAATGGCCTTATCTCTTCTGCATACCACAGATCCTGCTCTCTAAAAGTGTTTGCTGTGAGCGCTTATCATTTATGTAAGTGCTCTTCAATAGACATTTATATAATGGGGTAAATATTTAAAAAGTTGTGCAGTGCTTTAGCTATGCAGGGCTAAAGGACATGAATGCTGCTGGCTGGAGCTTCTGGCACCTTTTCCCCAGGTGCCAGGAGTTATAAAAGGGAAACCGTGTGTTTGCACCAAAGTTTGGGAAACACAGATCTGTGCAAGAGGGACTTAGACATCAGCATTTTTTAAGTGGTATTCATTAGGGCATAAAACAGGCCTCTACCGAAAACGCGAGTAAAACCAGCCCAGAAATAACGTAGTTGCTTAATAATAAAAGGTTTGTTGTAACTTCGCTTTCTGGTGAGCTGTCAAGCGAAACTTCAGCCTTATAAATAATAGTGTCTCAAAAGGAAATCAAGAGGGTAAAATGTTTTGAGGAGATGGCGAAAGCCCGAGTATCGTGTCTTTCCCCTGAATATAGATATGGCATTATTTATGAACATTACCGGAAAAACGCATGCAGTGACTAAGAGGGTTTTCTTTTTTTTTTAATTTGAATGAACTCTTTCGCATTGTTTGTTAGTCAGTAGCAGAAACTAGATTTAACAAATTAATGAAAACCAAGTGATGCCTTTGAAGAATTTTGAAATGAACCTGAACCTCTGCCTACGGCTACTTGCTCAAAGAGAAAAAAAAAAAATTAAAAAAAAATTAAGGTGAACTAGCCACTGTTACTAAGAGTCAATTGACAGAAGGCATGGGTCATTAATTTTGTGTCCTTTGTTTTGTCAGTTTGTTTTCGTGAGGCCTGGTAGAGAAAGTAAAACCAGTCAAGCTGAAAATTGTCTGCTCTGTAGCTTATTTCCCCTCCCAGCATGCCCTGACCCGGGGGAGCGGCCGCGGGGCCGCAGCCCTCCTGCCCCTCCGCGCGCTCCTGGGCCCACACCCCCCACAACAGATAGGGTTTTGTTAGTGGAACGGTTAATTCTTCCCCAGCTCAGCTTTAATCATGTGCAGGTTGCTTACATTGGGAGGAACGAAATGTCTTCCTGCATGCAAGAACTTTAGCAAGGGAAAAAAAGATCCCGTGGTGCTTTTGGACTTAAACTCTGACTGAAATTCAAAAGGGAAAAACAAAGCTGTGACAAAAGGGAAAAATAAATATATTATTAATTTTCAAACATTCTCATTATTATTCCTTGCCTTTTTCTCCATTACCTATGCATCCTTCCCACTCGCCCCCCCGGGGTACCAGCATGGGACTGGGATGCTGCTGGGGGAGGACCCCAGTCCCCAGCATCCATGTGGGATTGCTTCTCCCACCGACACCCCATGCAACCCCTGTCAGGTTGAAGTCTTTTATATTTACATAAATTCATATCTCCACTGAAACAGTCACAGCCAGACCAGTTTTATACAGACAGCAGTATTTTAGCCCTCTGATTTTGGCAGGGCTGGAGGTCCTACGGCTGGCACAGCCCATGTCCCTGCACGCTCCATGCACAGAGGATTGAGTTGCTCCGCAGGTAGTTTTCTCCTTAAAACACAAAAAACACTGATGAGATTCAAAGAAAGCAAGTATTGCACATTTACAGGTAAATCCCATAAGAGTAACAGCAAAATCACTTTTCTTTCTGTACTAGAGATACAGTAGGTAATGGGTAGGCATCGGATACACGAGGCGGATGCTCGTTGTTTTCATACCAAGTGCACCCATGTGAGAACCTCCAACGTGACCAGTCATTTCCATGCCCACCAAACTGAACCCACGTAGTCTTTCCCCAAGATTTAAAAGATAAACACGAACCCTTGGTACATCATTATACCAAATTAACTTGTTCCTCTCTGCCTGTAAGCTTTAGGTGGATAATTGAATTCCTTTTCGGTTTTGGTTTGAAACAATCTTTCTTCATCTTTAGGCTGGTTGCCAGAAGTGGGTGTTTGTGGTTGGGTGTTGTTGCTAGGGTTGAGGGCCAGTATGCTTATAAACAGAGAAGTGACATAATGTCTTTGGTATAATGAGACAGCTTAATGCAAAGCACCGCAGGAATTAGGGGACTCGCTTCGAGAATGGAAAGAAAGTGTATGGAAAATGTGCGTTTAGTGTTCTGTCAAAAAGACACAAGAAAAAAACCCACCTATTTGATTAAATACCCTTGGAATGTAGTTGTATTACGAAAAATTACTGCTTTAGCTCCATTATCTTAACGTTCATTGGAAATAAATGGCAATTAATTGAGTAGCCTTTAAACTGACAGTTAAAATTGATTTTGACACATGCCAAAACCTTACAGTTTTGGCACTCTCTTCTAGATGCTGGATGTTGGTGGGAATGTGTTAAAAAGATCTTTCTTCCTGTTAAGTGATCACTAATGTTTTTTGGTTGTATAATTTAATATTGATGTTGCTTAATATTTGTTTTTAAGAGACTAAAACAGTTTGCTGAATCACTTTCATGGTTCATTAAAGCAAAAGCTGCAGCTTCTGTTCTGACTGCCTAGATAACATTTTCAGATAAACACAATTTCCTGGAGTTTGTGCTTTTTTTTGTGAGTTTTTTTTGTTTTGTTTTGTTTTCTCCTAGGTCAAGCCCAGAGCCTTTACCTTATGAAACAGATTACGCTTTCAAAATATTGTATGTTAAGTGTGTGTTGTTGCTTGTTATCTATAAATCAGATGCAGAGTCTTAATGCCCAAGAATGTTTTGTTAACTCTAAAGAGAAGTGTTCACTTTTATATAGGAAAAAATCTTGGCAGACAAGTTGGAAGTACCAGATGGAATAGGTTGTGCCACACGGATTATAAGATTTCCCCCCCCCTTCTCCATTCTTATTGATGTCTTAAATTGAACATGTTCCATCTGTCTGCTCTCAATAATGAATAGTTACTATTTTTTTATTATTGTAAAGGTAACAAATTCCATATAGAATAAATTAATTCAAGCATGTAATGAAATGTGCTAGGAGTGTGTGTGTGCTTTGGAATTATATGTAGAAATCTAATACCGTTTGCGAACAGCAGCAGGTAAGACTGGTGGCAGAATTGACAGCTACTCAGGGAAGGGCAGCTCAAAATTGCTGTTAAAAATGATGCTAGGATAACTTTGCAGCAAGAACCTCGGGATCTCATAGGAAGAGAAATTCAGTCATGCCACAAGTGTTTATTCTATTGAATAGTACTTGGATGTAGGGCTTTCAGTTGTGTCAGGTCCCCTTCCAGCATGAAGGGGCTGTAAGTAGGTAGAAATTGTGGTTTTTACCTATATCAACGCCTCTTCATGCTGCTGGAAGGAAACGAACCATAATGTCCATTAGGCTCCAGTTCCCTCCGCATCTTCTGAAGAGGATGAACTTTGTGTTGTTAGAGCAAAAGCATTTTTAATTTCTCCTTGCTGGAATAAGTCCAAAGGATATAAAGTTAAAGCAAACTAGAGTGCTTTGTACGCTGAAGCAAAAACAATGTAACCTTTTAATGCAGCGATGAGCTGTTGGGTTTCAGAGGCTGATATGTTTGGTTTGAGATAATTCCCTGCTCCTGCTCGAGAGTGCATTTTACTTTCTCTTCTTTACTCTGTAGTGGCTTGAGATAAAGGCGCTGCGCCTTTTTTTGCACGTGTTGCTATAAATAGAGTATTAAACACAGAGCTTTAAATGCTAAAACAGGCACAACTTTGCAGTTAAAAGTTGATTTTATTTTCATATGAACACGCAAATATATGTATTTTTGTGCTTGTATCAATGAATTTTAAAAGGCTGGCTCTTTAAACTTTTGGGAACAGTTGGTTTTGATTTTGGATGTAATAATCTTTTCTTTCTGTGACAAGGGTTTTATCTGGAATTGGAAATTACTCTTTCTTTACTTACAGATAATTGATGCAGACCGAACTTGTTAAAGTCAAAACAAACAACTCGGTTCTTTATTACATGCTTATGTGCTTAGTCACCGACTTATATTAGATTCTGCAAATGGTACAATTTATGCAGTGACATGTCAGAGACTTAATGTTGTAATTTTCCTGTTCCTAATGGAGAATTAAGAACCTAGAGAAGCTCGAAGGTTCACATGCACAGAATCCCTACTGCTCGGGTGCAGAGGTCTTGCAAAAATTTAGTAAGTGAGAAGGAGAACAAAGATCCTTAGTTGGGGGAAAGAAAAAATTGGATAGCCTGTGGCTGAGAAGCTGATTGGGACAGGTAGGCACAGTGGGGCGCGGGATAATGAGGCACATGGCAAATGTGATGCACAGATGTGAAGCCAACTGTAGCTTTGGTTCCAGGAGCTGCGCATGCCACAGCACTGCGCCTCGGGGCTATGTCTACACCAGAACATTTGGAGCAGTAAACGACGGGCAACATTAGGTTCAAATTAATCTATTACTCCTGAGCTGTGAAATGTTGGTTGCTTGTTGCGGAATTACATTGCCTCTGGGTGAAATGTTTTAGGGAGATTTTAATGCATGCTCATGGCTTGCAGAGCAGATTAAGAGGAGAAAGGGAAATTAGAAGGGTTAGGAGGGCTGTTGAGGTGCACATTTCTGGTTAAAGGATATGAAAAGAGTATTACATATTTTGCAAACAGGCCTGCTCTCCTGATGGCCACCTGCTGGGACTGAAATATCCTATGCCGTAACGGAGGCAGGTTTGCAGAAGCCTTGTAAATAGTTTAGAAAGCAGACAGAGGCACCACTGGCCTTTCCAGAAAATTTGGGAACATCTCTTCTATCCCACTCCAGGTTCCCTAAACCCCCAATGGAGGCAAAGCCAAACTTCAACTCTCAGCTATTTACCACTTCAATTTTGACCATGCCACTGAATGACAGGTAGTCTCCTAAAGTTTCACAACATGTTATTAGGATTAAGTAATCAGATCCAAACTGTTTTCCCCTGATACCTAAGTGGTCCTGGCAGGCCCCTTTAAACAGATTCATGGTCCAAATGGATGTGTATTCCAAGCTGTAGCGCAAGATATTCTAAATCCTCGTCAATTAAATAAACTTTATTCGATCAGCACAAAATGTTTGGAACTATCTATAAAGAATATATTTCTTTTACTATATTGTTGCTTTTCTTATAAAAACACTTAATTGAAATGCCTAAGAGCTGCCCGGCACAAAAGTCAATAAAAGCCTAGAATAGAGTTTATAGGGGTTGTCTATGTACATAATTAAATCCTTCAGGCACTTTAAAACTCTGCAAAATAAATGGTTATGCAAGAATGGCCTGCTGAGAGAAGAAATGCTTGTATCAGCTTTAAGCAGCTGCTCTCTACTTGGTGTTTCTGGGCTGGAATGAGCAAGCTATTAGAAGAGGGGATGACTGCAAGCCCCATACAAATCATCTCTTTTACTGAGACTTCGGGGAGTGCTTTATGGTGGCTGTCAAGCCCAATACAGAACCTGGGCTGTGCCTGCAAAAGTCAACTGGTGTTATTTAAAAAGGAGACGGTCGTGACAAACCCAACCTCTCTGCCCAAATAATGTTAGGGGCCGGGATGGAGGGAGCTGAGCTGGGAGTCAAGGCGGGCTGCGGCGAGGTGCTGCCGGGCAAGCGTGCAGCTTAGTCCTGGGTCTGATGGAATAACAGAGGTTAATTGCTTGCAATGGTCTATTGCTGTAATAGGAGTAAAAGGGGAGGACTGTACTTAGATTTGATTTCACTGTTCTTTAGGGAATACAGATCGAGGGGGTGGGATTGTTATTAGGGGCAAAGGAAGTAGTGCTAAAAAAAGACGAGTTTAATGAATGTAACCAATAGAAAAATCGTAGGTTTGTTTCTCCCTTTGGCCCTCAAAGTTATGATAAATGATAGCACAAGGAAAAGATAACCTACCATGAGAGTAGGATCACCAAGGCCAAATACTAAAACTCCCAGCTGACTGCCCCATACACTGCAGCCTCTGTTCGTGTTTATTTTTTCTGCTCACTCTTGGTTTCGTCAATCAGTATGATAGACGATAACTCCTGACTAGAGCAGCCTGTGTCCTGCGCTCTCACGGTGGGTAGCATGTTGTGGTTGGCGCCGTGCAGTCGGAGGATCACCCGCATCAGAAGCATCAGGGGGATGAGGTAGGGAGCAGTCTTCCAGCAGCCCAGCTCCTGGGAGAATAGCAGGCAGCAGCGTTATCAGCACACAGCCGCGCTGCCAAGAAAATGACCACACATTAGTAGCTTTGTTTGGGTAGAGTCTAGGGGGGATGTCGCTCACAAAAAAAAAAAAAATTGAGACTCTCTCTTTCTGTTAAGTCATCCCTGGTGCGAGTGTTAAAAGATAGCTTGTTCAAAAAGAAACCATACGCGGCTAGCCCGAGGCGAGGCCGCGACGAGGCTGCAAGCAGCTAGGAATTTGTAATGCTTTATGTCTTGAGAGGCAGACACGCACCCGGCTGTCTCAAGACGGCGACAGGTTTGCCGCTTGCATCTGCGCCAAACCCTCTTCTGCCATGCCCGAGGGCAGCCTTGCCTTCCCTGCTTTGCCTTGCTTTTCCTTTGCCCCCGCCTTGCCTTTCCTCCTGCTTTTCCAAGAAATCTGTAAAAGAGAAAATGGGCTTTCGCTGGCCGCTGTCATGTGGAAGCCTGCTCATTAAGCCAGCAGCTCATCAGATGGATGGAATTTCCTGTGCGCTATCTGCGGATCGCTAGCATTGTTTATCTCTTCTCTCAGCGCTGATAGTTGCCTCGTGCATTGTTGTTGACGGTTTTGCTCCTGTTTCACTAATTAAGGCAGATAGAATGTGTGTTTACTACTGCTGAAACCTCAGCTTTTTGGGGGAGTTTTGGTAGATCCTCTGGGGCCATTTTATTTTCAAGCTGAGCGCACCCTGCCTCCCCCAGAGAAGGAAGTAGCCAATGTGAAATTCTTTTGATATCTTGTGATGTAGCAGTGGTCAAACATTTCCTGTTCAACATTTTTTCCAATGTATTTGTGGTTCTTTTCCCAGGAACAAATATTTTAGGATTTTGGTGGACTGGGCTTTACCAGACACTTCATGCAAAGCTGATAAACACATCCACCTTGGAGGAGGGTAGCCAATGCAACCGCACTCTCTTGGAGAATCCAAATGGGCTTTTTAGGAAATAACCCCACGTGTGCTTTCCTGCTCAGTGTAAATTTCTTAAATGAAACACATCTTTCCTTATTCTCACCATTCTCTCCCTAATAACTGCTGCTCTTTGTTGAGGTGAAATTTAACACTAGAATATTAGTTTTATTCCAGCTAATTATGTTACTGCTCATGAACCTTTGGATTTAGGGTTGGTCTGTTTCTAGTTATCCTGCCAAGTTTTTTACTTGACGGAGGGGGTCTGTTTCATACTACTTGGCCTCCCAACCTTTGTAACCCCTGGTTTCCTCTCTTTTCTGAATCACAAGTTTATGTTCTCCCCTTCTGTGAAAAGATTGAAAGCTTGCTCAAGTATAAACTGAACAAAAAGCAGTAGTAATTTTTTGTAGATCTTTTCTTAGCAAAATATTTTTGCTGAAAAATAAGGTAAATGCAGTTGTGACTGCTGATAGAAAGGAATCCAGCTATTAATAAAAAGCAGAGAGGGGTTTTGAAACAGGGCTTCCACTGTTACAATGGAGACACTTTCTATGACTTTATTTAGTGCAACACCTGTGGCTGCTCACATTGCTCATGACTGAAATAATCCAGGTCTACACAGAAAAAAATACTGCAGTTTCATTAACTTATTTGTATTTTATGTCAGTGCTGCAGTAAGGGCTGGGCTCGTGGGGACCAGGCTTACGGGGAGGGGCCCAGGAATAGAGTTGGTGTGTGATGGATGGGATCCGGCAAACAGGGGTCCCATGGCGGGACTGCTCAGAGGATGCACAGACAACCCCAAATTCCATGTACCATGAGCAAGTGATTGCTCATGTGGCCTACATGCCACGAGTGGGTCCATGTGTGTGCCCGTCCTGAGCATCTGGACTGGTCCCTGTATTGCGGATGCTTCGCTGCATCTACACCCCTTTGCCCAGGATCTCGCTACCTCCTGGCATGGTTCTGCCTACAGCTGGAGCTCTAATTGGAGGGGAAAGCAGAGATAAAAGCACAGCAGATGATAGAAGAGAAAAGTGTTAGGTATCTGTATACTCAGATTGTCCCAGGAAATATCCTTGAATGATTAAACTTCCCTAACTAAACTCCTTGGAATCACTGTTTTCTGTAAGAGATGTTCAGTGTTTTCAAAGTCGGATATTGCTGCTTAAATTGAAATGAGAATGTGTTGTCTGAGTTTTTCCTGATCCCTGTGTGCCCAAGCCTCTGGCCTGCTCCTGCTGCCATTCATGCCTCAGAAAATCATCCGCTGCCTTGTGCTGGTAGCCATGCGATTAGTGTCCACCTCCCTCCTAAGGACAGCCACGTTACCTTGGTGTGGTGTAAGCCAACGGGTGTATTTGCTAAACCTCATGGTAGCTTTGTGCCAACCAACATTTCCATTGGGTTTTACCCTCTTGTTTCCAAATGTTCATCTAGACCATGGCTTTGTGTGTACCTAAAAGCTGTAATTGTCCATTCTTCATGAAACACGGCTGAAGAGGATCTGAATGTAATATCTTCATAGTCAGGTTGTGAGAGGTGTATGGGAGGGTTTATGCAATAAGAACTAATTCTTTCTTTTAAATACTGGGAGCAAGAGGAATTCAAATTTGTATCATAGCTGTTAGATTCTAACTGCTCTGAGCATAGGAGGACCAGCCAATGGTGCTTTATTTGGTTGTGGATTAAAGTGGATTATGAACATTATCAGGAAGTTTTAAAGAGGCAAACAGGACTTAGGTGCTTACAAGCTTTAAATGGACCTCCTTGGACTCTCCTCTTGGTTTCCACAAAAGTTGACTCCTGAGATTTATCTTGGAAGTAGAACAACATGTTCAACTAAATAATTTACTTTCTTCTTGATAAATATATAGACAGTAAAACACTGTTAAGCTAGTCATTGAAATTAGGGGCAGGAAATGGGATTTCAGTGCTTTGACACCATAGTGAAAGAGCTTCTGAATCCAAAGCGTGGGAACAAGTTGCCTTGGCTCTTTATTGCTCCGTTTCTATAGGCAAGATGATTTTTACAAACAGGTTTAATTACAAGAAAACAGTATAGATGTATTTGAGCTAAATTAAAACATGTTTAAAAATTATATATATCCAGCACTTAAACTCCATTAATTGTCTTGACCAACACAATTCAGCAATATGCACTTGTTTTAGATCATATTTCAATATGAGTTTTATTGGCCTTTTATAGCCCTGCTCAATTCAAACCAGAACGTGCTGGGGCTTTCCCAGCCCTGACTCCTCTGGGTCCAATTCTGTTTTTCTTTTTCAAGATCTGATTCTGCTGCCATTGTATTCTAGGACAAAACCTCCACTAATGTCAGGAAACCAACAGTCTTTATTCCCACTGAGGCTGGTGGGAAGCAGGACTGTGTAAGAATTGCCAGGTTCTTCTGTTTTCTTAAACTAAACAATCCAGACTCCTTTGGTTCCCTCTCATACATGGTCTGTCCACGTAAACCCATTGTGAACCTGTTCCAGTCTGAATTTTATTCAACATGGGTGACTCAATTGCGTGTAGCGTCCCTGAGATCCCAGCAACATGTTGTGTAATAGAGTGAACAATGTCTTGGCTTAATTCATTCTAGATACGCTTTGCCCCTTATCAAGGTGTGCCTCATTGATACTATGTAGTCATCCCTAATCACCACTCCATGAGCCTTTCTCAATCCTAAAGGGTGAAGGACGAGTTTCGGTTTTGTAACAGATAACTTGTTATTTGTATTATTAAATATCAATTTCTACTCTTTTGGTTTACACACCCCTGCTTTCTGTGATAAAATCATTCATGAAGGCATTTAACAGTGGGAAGATTGCCCTATAGAAAAGTTCTTTAATTATTTTCCTTCAACCCATACCACTTGCTTTTTTTCCCAGTTACTGCTTCTTGACATTTCCAGACAAGTTGGAAGTTAACTGAAAGTCATGTAACAGAAGACCTGGAGTAAATGTCAGTGTTGGTTGCATAGTCTTCAGCATTGATTTGCAGAGACAAGTGTGCAGTAAGCTTATACTCCAAGATTTTACAATTGGCAAAAGCCCCACCCGATCCGACAATCTTCCTGAATGAACAAAAAAGCCTTGAGGTTTCCCTAAAGAGGCAAATGAAGAAGAGACTGAGTTACTGGAAATGCAACGTACTTTTTTTTTTCCTTTGAAAAGTGATTGTATTAAAGTCACACAAAAACTCTTCACCTACAATGAGAAGCACTTCTCCTGTGCAATGACATCTTTGTTCCAAAGTGACATTCACCTTACACTTTGAGATCTTTTACTATAACTGAAGGAACACAAAGATTTGACCATTCTCTCCATCCAGTGGCTTTCTCTGCATAGTCCTTCTTCCCGTGAATTTAAAATAGTTTGCTTCCAAAATGTGAAATCACAGTGAATTCAAGTAAAGTGACAGCATGCACTGGTTCATTACATTATATGTCAGAGTAAATCAGTGGTCCTCCAGTTCCTTTTTGTTAGAGATCTCCTATGTGATGACTTGGCAGATTGGCACTGCTTCTGTCTCTCTCTCATGTCACCTTGCTTCCTACTCATGTACAATTACACTCTACATACGAGATGCTTTTGCCACTTGCTCTGGTTTAGGTCTCTGCAATCCCAAAGAGAAGCTGCTTTGTTTTCAAGGCACCAGCCGTGGACGTATCCTTGAATCTATCTTACAGCTTTCTTCTGATCTCTATCTCTATCCAAGAAGAGGAGGAGAAAACACATAGTTTGGGATTTGCTCTGGGTTATAGCGGTGTTATGAGTTGTGCATGCATCTGCATTTTTCATCTGAGGATTGCTGAAAAGACTTGGGAGTGTGAGACAAAACAAATGACTACTAAAATATTTGCACGCTTTTAGGTTATTATGCACGAAAGTGGATGTGCTTGAGGTTTCTCTGAAGACCTTATCCTTAGGTAAAACTTTGTCTAGCTGTGAGATTTCATCTTTACTATGGCTTCTTATATGAAATTCATTTGTTTTGCAAAAAAAGTTGTTAAATGCCTTTGGCTGTAATCTTTGCCACTGTTTCTGCCATCCAATGTGTGAACCCTGCTATGGTTTCAGTAAAGATAGACCTGTTCACAGCTGAGAACGTTATCTCACCCAGCTAACTTACCATGAGTTTCCTTATCGTGCACTGGTTATGCTGCATCCAAGGCTAGACATTGCTATGCATTTGAAGACTCTAGGATTAGCATTGACAAGGAGTGGGAAAAGGGCTCAGGAGAGGTTTGTTTGATTCCTCTCATGGTGAGGATCCAATGCCTGTGGTGATAGGTTTCTACTCATTCTGGTAATTTTATTTTATAAGACTCTCCCACGACTTTAGAAGTCACAATTAATTTGCACAAGTTTGTGGGTGAGGATCTGCTGAGATGTATTTTTCGTTCATAGCAAAGTTGGAGGCTGTGGATCCTTTTCCACTGCCACAACACACCAACGCTGATCTATGGTTGCAACAGAGTACAATGTGCTTCACACACTGATTAGATGCCAGTCCTGGCTGGAACAAAGGGACACGTCTGCAGGGTGAGGTGGGATGCCGGGGATGGGCTCCTGCTCCCTGGCCCCTTGGGCTCATTCAGCAGCAGCGTCTTGCAGCCGCTTTGTTTATTTGTTCCACGATTGCGTGTATGAGCTTCCAGAATTTATGAGATCAGAGGTCAAGTGAAAGGTCACAGTTCAAAGGTCAAGTGAGAGGGTAAAATTTGTGAAACCAAGGAAATGACAGGACATTGCCAAGTGAAAGGTCAAAAGTCAAGTGAAAGGTTCAGAGTGGATGAAAGTGAGCAGCCTGAGTGCCGGCCGGACCACACACCCAAGCAGGCCCATACCAATATCCTCAGCATCAAAACGCATCTGAAATTTCATTCCCTGGCATAGACCCGGGACAGGAGATGGGCTGAGAGGCATCGCTCAGATCAGTCTCCAGCACTGGCTGTGGTGGTGCAGTCTGATGTTAATTGAGGTTGATTTAATCTTGGTCTTGAATAGGTATTGACTGAGATGGATTTTGAACTTTTCTCACAAAATTTCCATCAGTCTGTGACAGGTCAGAGTTGGATCATCTCCTCTTGCCAGTAGTTCTAGTTCTATTTCTCTAGTCTGATTCAGCTTCATTTCGTCCTCCTCACTTCTTCTGCTTCTGCTATCACACTTGCATGCAAAATCATTCTTGTATACATGTAAACCAGACCAATCCAGATGACTGTTCCACATTTGAGCACTATTCCATCAGAGAACAATAATTTCCATTTGATTCTCATTTCAGCATGCTTTCCCAACAGCAGGTCGAGCCAGCAGGACACATGCTCACTTCACACCACTGGTGTGTCCCTTGGGGATCTGCAATTGTATGCACAAAGCTTTCTTATGTGTTTGGGTTTTTTTGCTTTTTTTTTTAATAAAGAAAAAACAGAACAAAATTCAGTGTTGGTCAAGACATCAGTTCATCTAAAAGAGCTACTTTTATCCTTCCTACTGTTTTGAGATGGCTTTTGTCCTGTTTGTATTTCAAAGATTCAAGAAATTTGTAGTATCCTCATTAGCTGAGAGAAAGAAAAATACAAGGAAAAATGATGTCACCCTTCCTTTCTCTAGTCATCTCTTTCTTCAGAAAGACTTCAAACAGAACAATGAAGTCAAGCTTTTAACACAGGACATTAAACAATTAGCAGAACAAAGTTAGTATTGGCTCACCTCGTAATGGTGTAAAAGACCATTACAATAATTAGGCTCCATACTAAAAAAAAATGGGAGACCACCTTTCCCTTCCTAAACTGCTTCCTTGCTCTCATAAGCCGTGGTCCCCAGTGATATGACTCCTGGAATTTGTCTTCCAGTTGTCTTCTGTTGAGTTAGATCCCTGAGAAGGGGACTCATCTCCTGGTCAGAAAAAGAGAGGAAAAACAACTGTTAATTGGGACAGTAGGGGAACGCAAATCAGTTCTTTAGTGTGTAGAGTTGGTAGTCGTCAGAATGCTTTATCTTGCCTACACCATTTGCATCCTTTCTAGATTAAACTTCAACCTCCCAGTGTTCGTCCAGTTTTCCAGCCCCCCTCAGAAAATATGGGACATGGAGTGAAACATTGTGTGCTTGATGAGAGAGATCGAGATCTTGATGTCAACCTATGCCTACTCACAGTCTTCCCAGAAAATTGACATTTATGCTGATTAAGAGCAAAAAGAGGTTTAAAACTGCAAGAGGACACCAGCTGGTCTTTGATTTAAAGCCAGGTCCACAGAAGGATTTAGGTGTTGCAGCACTCAGGTCTTCAACATCTAGTCACTAAGCAACTGGCTCCAGCAATAGCTTTTCCTGTAGCTTTCCTGTAGCTATGTAGGAGTAATCCACTCCCTCAAGCAAAATGGCCCACCTCCCCCAGACCCTCCTAGGTACCCCAGGTTGGGGTTATATGCTATACCCATCTACATTCACCATCAGGGACCACAATGATGTGTATGACATCTTAAATCCCTCTCCTCTGCCTTCCAGTAGAGAGGTATACGATGAAATAGGCTTAAAACACTTTGATTATATTAATTTCATGTTTGTTAAATGGGGAACACAGTCATCTGCTGGCTGGTATTCCCCTGCTCTAAATTACCCGGAGTGTTACTTATTCTTCAGAGTGGTTGTCTTGTTAGGAATTACTGTGGATCACATCACTGTTCTCCTTTGCTGCACATTTCTTATCTGCCTTGCATGGTTCCCAGCAGTGTGGGGACAGTTTGTTGAGTGGCGTGTTAATACCATTTATTTTTTTAAGCCTAACTAGGGGTATAAAATTCCTAGTCAAAATTCTGTCACGTTCTCTGAGCACTGGTAAATGAGTATCTCCTTACAACTGTTTTCTTTCTAGCAGAAAAGTATAACTTGGTGTATACACGTAGGAGTGCTCAGTGTTCTCTGGGAAATGGGACTGACAAAGAAACCTCTGAAGTCATCTAAGGCCAAATTCTTTCCACAGAATTCTGTATGTATGGGACCCGCTGAACTTGCACATGTATATCTGAGGGCAGATTTTGACCCTAGGTAAGCAAACAGCTACGACCAAAGCTGTTTACTTTTCCTAAGTTTTTGCCTTTCGTGGGTATTAATATTACTCTCATAAATTTTGTTGAGCTACACTTTCAAAAGTTAAGACTCCAGGCCCCAGAGGATGAAATACAGCAGCCCAATTACACACAACCAGAGTCAGGCTCTAAAAGACGGGAGTTTTTGAAAGACACGAACAATATTTAGAGAGCTGGTTAATATTAATTCCTTTGGGAACTATAAGTCTGGCCATTAATAGGCTTAGAGTGATAAAAATGGCAATATGGTGTGCACATATAGATGATATTGTCAAAAAGAAGCAATTAGTAGCACAGAAAGCATATGCACATATGGCAAGCAGGTTGAAATGAGAAATACTGCCAGCAACATGATAACAGGGTTAATAGCAAAAAAAGAATGAAACAGTAGCACAATTTGTTCCTCACCTAAACAGAGTTCAGTTTTTTCATCCAAACAGATTTTCTTTCTCATTCTCTTTGTCTATCTCTAAGGTCCGGAGTCAAGACAACAGACAAATGCTTCTTGTCTACCTTCCTATATGTGTTTGACTGGGACGAGAGAATGTGATTATTTGCTGGAGGATCTTTCAGAAATTTGCCTTGAGAGCTGTGATCTGAGTCTCTCTGGAGTCAGTAGAAATACTGGCAACAGCGTCCCAATCTGAAACATTCCCCCCCCAACCCAGACCTAACTTGTCAAGTCTTTTAAATTGGCCAAATATTATGCTCCCTACCAATTCTTCTAATCTTGGCAGAGAGTATTTGAGCCCAGACATGCTGACTAACGGGCTGTAAGATCATGATTTCAACATGTTTCGAGCAGTTATCAACAGACTGGAGGATGCTGCTTACAGGCTGCCTAGAGCCTATTCTGATGTTACAGATAATCGACTGACTTATCTCCCAAGTGCGTTCAATGTCTCGTACACTTTCATCTTTATCTCATTATGCTCTTTTAGGGTTAAAAATGAGGAGTTTACAGGGCAGCTAAAATACTCTCTGTATCCTTGGGGGGGAAAGTTATCATAAACATAGCCCTGGCAGCCTTTGAGCTGAGTGAGAGCTTTTGCATTTTGGCTTTGGAAAGGTATACACCTGTCACTCTAAAACGGAGCAGATGGGTTATAATCTTATCTGCTTACCCTAGATTTGTTGTCAGAAGGAAGTGAGGTAAGGGCAAGTGGTAAATGCAATGCAGTTTATCTGCGGCGAGGGCTACGCTTTTCCCTCAATGTGTTGACTAAAGAAATTGGTGAATGGGAATATTGTGACTTCCCCTGAACAATTGTGTTCTCTATTCTTATCTTATGTGGTTGAACAAATAATTGATATTATAGGAACAAAAGACCCCCAAAACAAACTGGCTTGTCTTATGGTTTCTTGTAAGTTGAATGCTCTTTTGATTACTATTCTTATTCTTACTAGTATGCTTTGGCCTGTTCACTACACTGCCTGCTAGCGAAAAACCCTGTCTTTTGTTAAATATTTCATCAAGACTGCTGTCTAAGATAGTGTCGTTCTCTTCTTTTGGACATGCTTCATGAGAAAAAAATGTGGAACCTGTGTTATTGCTGGTAAATAATGACTTGTTATTGGTATTGACTCCTGCTCTGTCCTATTCCATTACTCTCTTTCTTTTCATCCTACTAATTATTTAGAGGTTATTGCACAGATAGTAGCAATTGAATAATATACATATAATATAAAGAAACCTCTACAGCAGATACCTGCTCTTGACACTTTTGCCTCTGGAATTATCTGATCACGCGTACGCTATGGGAAAAATACTTGCGCTTTCCTTAAGATTTTTGTCTTCTAAAAATTTCACACAACTTTAGAAATCCAGTTCTGATTATAGGGTCAGCAAAGGAAAGGGTAATCACTCAAGCTTCAGTGGGTCTAATTACTCCCTGTGGAGTGATAATTATTGTCCTTCACCATGCTTAGACTGCAAGCAGTGTCTGCTCTGTCACATAGCTTTGCTTGCTTCCTGCCCTCTATTAGGATATTAAATCCTCCAACTGGCAAGCCTTTTTGACTCTCTAGAATAAAAACAACTTCGAAAAAAGATGCTGTCCATTGAAGCAGAACACTGAGATATTCACACAATAGAATGTGACACTTTATATATCACCGACCGAGAGAAGCATCAGGAAAGTTTCCAGCACAAAAACTACTGAAAGCTATGTCAAATATGGGTATTTATCACTTGTATTTAGAAAACAGGAAATGATTTGGCCCATCTTATCCCATCTGGAATGTGGAAGATGAATCTGGGACTGAGGAGCATAATTATTTACAACTCTGAATGTGAAAACATGCACACCACTACTGAAAACAAGCCAGGAAATAGCTAAAATATCAAAATGATCTGAAAAGGAACAGAAGGTGCCAAAAGGCTGAGAGCTTGTTAAAAATTGACCTGCACATAAGGGCTTTGTAGAAAATCTAGAAAGGATTGGAGTCAGTTTGGGGAAATTAGAGGAAAACATAAAACCATTTCCCATCTTGGCAGTTGGAAAAGACTGAAGTAAGCTGGAACTTGTATTTTTTATCTACTGGAAATATTAGATATCACATTGGTATGTTTATTTTCTAATTTCAGTAACACAAGAATGGCAGTAGTATCCCACAATCTGGGAATGCCTTCATGCTGAAGGTGACGCTGCTCATACCCCAAGAATTTGCAGTCTCTTAGTTTTTGGGGCTAATCACACGGCCACTGGAGTCAACAGGAGTCTTTTGGAGGGGTTTGGATCAAACTCTTTAGCTCTGTGTTTACATAATTATAAAACTTTTATGTCGGGAGCAGTTCAATAGCCAAGGTTTTAATAAATTCTTTCTACTGCCTATTTACAGAAGATATTTCTCCCTCCAGTTCCAGCTCCACTTTTGGTATTTTGCTCCATCCTACAATGTTTAGGTTGTCTGATGTCTCTGGGTCCTGCAGAATCAGTCTCCCAGCTGCTAAAGCTGGCTCCCAAGAAAATGCTTGTTGTGGTTTGCTCATAGCATGCTTTGTACAGAGAGCAAATAACAAAGCTGGGAACCAGAGTTTGTGTATTACAAAAATATCGATTATACTTTCCAAGTATCTCACAGCTGTGACAGTCTTGACATGGCATGACAGAAGAGGTACCACCTCGCTAGGACGTAGATATGGTTGCTCACGTGAGCAGATGCTGTAGCAATCCTGGAGATTTTCACACTTCAGTCAGGAACTGAAAACCTATGAAAAGGTCCAGGGTTGGATTCCCTTTTGGGAAAAAGTGAGAACTGCTAGGAAATGCACCAAAAGTTTTAAAAATTTAATTTCCCATTTCATTTTAATGAAAAAGTAAAACTTAAAAACTAGATTATGTCTTTCACAAAGAAGCATCCATAAGAGAAAGACTTACTCAGCAATGCAACTGCTAGAGCTGCAAAATGACCTTAGGAATTCACATACTGCAAGTAAATATTTATTGCCGTTAAATGGTTGGCCCCAAAAGCAAGCATTCATATTCTGGCTAACCATGTGGAAACTGAGTTCATGCACATGTTGTCAGCCATAGGCCCTGCACCACATCATTAATCTGCGATAAGTATTTGGGAGGAAGAAGCCGGGTGTGCAGGGAAGCTGTGCGCTCGGTCCCGTGGTGTGAAAGGGAAGATCGTGTAATAACAGAAAAATAGAGTGGGTGTCACAAAAAACAAGCTACTTACCTCCAGCAGCAGTGAAATTTATAGTAAAGTTTATCTTCTTTTTCTGCTCTACATAAAAGGAATGCTGCAATAAAGATGAATACTATATTTTATACAAATATCTACTTTTGTGGCACCCACTGTAACATATTAAGTAGTACATCCTCCTCTGAAGGATCAGAGTAACATCTGCTAAAACGTCAGTTATTTCCTCACCACCTTTTCCATTGTTATTCACATATTTATGAGATATTATTTTTAGTTCCATCATTAATTGATAAGCTTCATGTAGATTATTGTAGATGTCTTCAAAAGTGTAATAAAGTTTCTGAAGTAATTTCATCCGACTGTGAGACCGCTGATTGCCACCTTTCATGAGCAGCTGGGAGAACTGATACCACTGGCAAAATCAATTAATGTAGATTTTTTTTTTTTAAATATGTGTGAAAGAGTTATACGAAAATCACCTTGAACTTGTTTCTTTCTAAATTTTAGAATTTGACACAAAATTGTGTAAACCAGAGGTTAAGGTTTTCCACAAGCCAAAAATGTGTCCCTGAAGTGCTAAATTACTTTTGTTACAAGTTAAACCCTAAGCCTACCTTTGTTCTGAGTTAAAGTGTTTTATTATGTTATCCAGAAAAAAAAAATGCCCTTTTGGCAGAAGACTGTCTAGAATATGTGTTTATTTTTTAAGGGATTTTGAAGATGGTGACTATGGGCTGCAGACTGAAGAAAATGGAAGAGGACAGTTGTGTATTTCCCCATATGTATCAATGCTAACATACTTAGGGAGTGCAACTTATGTTTTATAGGAATGCTAGGGCTGAACCCAAGTCGACCAGCTCAATAAGAATCGAGAGCTGTACACATAAGCAGCACTCTCTCAATGCTGTCCAAAGCCCTTTGGTATTTATGGTAGACTCAACTGAGTGAGTGAGGGATACAATATTAAACTTAGAGTTGAATTTTCCTGTACCACTACTACTTTTTCTTTTCTGGCTGGTATTGTGACCATGTACTAATTTCCGTGGGTATCTGTTCTCTATCATTAGGAAGTGTTTCTGGTGTTTTAAAACCCATTTCCCATGAATTCCTCATCATAATGAGTGCTTTAAAAACTGATTTTTTTTTGACCAAAAATCATTATTATTTGCTCATGCAAAACCTATTAAGGATTCCTTACATGACAGACCACTGCTAGGAGAAGAAGGCTTTTTTCTACCACAGCAGAAGTATTTGCACAATTGTTAATAATCTCTCGGTGTGTAATCTGCCATTTGCAGCGGCTCTTTCCTCCACCAGCCTGAATTATTGATGCTGCCTGTTGGCCAAGGCAAACACTCTTCCAAACATCTCTGGAGAACTAATTCAGGCTTTTCTAACCTCTCTGTTCTTGAGTTGAGAATTTTAAGTGGTTTAATCTAAACACAAAATAAAAGCAGTGAAAGGGCTTGTATTCATTTCAGTGAGAACTGAGTCTGGCTCTAACCCCACACAGTAATTATGTCCTAGTTTTTCCTAACAAGGGACTTGCAGATTGCCCCCCATGATCAATACTTGGTTCGAAGAATGAGTTCAGGGATGGAAAGTTGCAATCTGAGATGATATGTTCGTTGCCATTGTGATTGGTTAGGCTACAAGCTGGTGGAATACAAAACCCTTCTGAGTCGTAACTACAGTGCTGAACGCTATAATTATTAAAAAAAATACATATCCTGACTCTGCTTAGAAGCCTGTTTGCTATAATTTACCCCTGTGTTAATAGCCTCCTAACATATATGAATGTATGCTAAAATGGGTTTTAAACTACTAGATTTATGGCTTGGCAGACTGGTAAATGCACAATTATAGCTCATAATAGGTAGGTATCTGCTGTCCATTGATTTTTCTCTTGTTCTATTTCCTTCCAGAGTGATGTCATTAGACATTACGCGGATGACTAATAGTCCTAAGGAATGACATTCACATGCCAGAATGCCACATGTCGGTGTTCCCGTACGGGCTCAAGCACCGTCTGCCGTAAGATGGCAAAAATACCTCAAAGCATTTCTGTTACAGCAAATCCTCAGCCTGGCCAAATCTGTGGCGGATCAGCAGCACGGAGCCAATTCAGCTAGGAAAAAAAAAAAAAAAAAAAAAAAAAAAAAAAAGATGAAACCACAAAAGCTATTTAGGAGCTCTGAATATCTTTCTAATCAGATTGCTGGGAGTGCGTTTGGACTTGTATCTATTCATTCTGTGGTGACGGAAGTAAAGGAACTATCCAGTGAGCTATCTGGTTTTCCCAGAATTGTTTGTACTGCTGACCTTTATATCTACTCATTTATCCTAATTGTTTTTAGCTGTTTGAGGAAGAATCTCAGATGAGAAAAGCAACTCAATATGTATCAGAGATCCTATCTGCTCCAACTTTTGTTTTAATTTAAAGCAGACCCAGCATTATTTTGCTCACCGGTTGCATAGTACCAAAGGCAGGAATTTGTTGTGGGATTTTTTAATAAAATCGTAGGCCCAACACAGAGGTCCCTGGACACGGGGAGTGTGATCTGGGGGTGGGGTTGTTTATATGCCTCTTGCCCAGATGCATTTCCTGATGTTCTCCGGCTGGAGCAGCTTTTGATGTGGTACTTTCTTGTGGGAGACTGGGGAGCACCATTTTAGGGAGGTGGCCAAACTGGCTCTGTCAGCTTTGCCTGAGTCCAAGATAGGAGAAATCCACTGCCAGAGAGTTATAGCGGGAAATCTGTCTCTCAGCATCCATAAAACTCCCTCTCCAAGTGGAATTTCCCAGATTAAATGAGAATATTGAGTTTTCTCAGTATCCCTTGTTTGAAATTGGAGTTGGGCAGGCTTCACTTCTTCCGGGGGATGTATTAAATCTATAATAGTTATGTTTTTCTTCCTCCTTCCATCAAATCCCAGTCTCTTGGAAGAGAGCGGGAGCCTTGTGACATATACAAAGTGTTTGCTGATGGTTAATAGAAAAGAATCTCGGTTATCCAATAAACATGCCCCAAACTTTCAACTCGTAGGGAGCTCAGGTTCAAACAGTAGCTCTTACTGCGGCAAAGCGGTTATGGAGCAAAATAGCAAAGCGATATGCAAAAGCTCACACTAAGTATATCACTTTCCTTCAGAATTCCTGCATTTACTGCTAAGGCAAGAAACAGCCTTTGAACTCTAATCTGGTGTCTCCGGAGTAGTTCATAACCGAAGGCACTTCTTTCATCGTAACAGGGTGCCAGTGATCCAGACTTGCAGAGCATTTGGTACAGTCTCAAAGCAAGATAATAAACAAGATAATACCATAGGCTTTGCATTTCTCGGCATACCAGCCTTTTGCAAACATGTTTCTGGGATCCTGCCTGCCAACTTCCATGTGACATAAAGAAGTATTGGTGTCATTGTCTTACATGAAGAAATATTAATATCATTGTCTTGTGTACAAGGAAAAAGGAAACATGGCATTTTTGTGACTTTCCCTTGGTTTGTGCATTAAGCCACTGGCAGAAGTATTTCTTCAGCTTTTACTGTAACTCTTCACAAACAATGGCTTACTATATGATAAGAAAAATACACTAGAAACACTATTGCAGCATTACTTGGTTTGGAAGACAAAGCAGAAAAGTAAAGACTCTCTTTTGCCCAGTCTGAGTGGGTGAATGCAAGGACTTTCCTGCCTGCAGTGGAGGGCAGATATCCATGACCAAACTGATTGTTGCTCTTGAGGAGAGAGGAAGACCAGAGAGATAAGTGTATGTTTCTACACTGCTGCAAAGCAATCACCTGTAGGGAATATTTTGCCTGTTTAGACTACCAAGGTAGCCAGTGGTTATTGTCACCGGGGTGGTCATGAAGTAGAATATTGGTCTTAACCACCTAGGATTTAGGAGAGCTGAATATTTCTAATACTTAGTTGAATTTGCCTGGAACCATCATAAAATATCATCACACAACCCAGCTTTTCTTTCCATAACCAATACGTTTCCATCTTCACTCGTAAACAGTTTGTTGGCCTTGGTTCAGGAAGCAGACATCTCATTTTGCTCTTGGCAAGGGTCGGGCTGTCCACTGGAGCCCTTGGCTAGTGGTGCTGATGCTCTGCTGGTGCCATGCATCCTCTGCAGAGCTCCTGAGAAGCTGCTTAGCTGCACCCTGGCATGATCCTGTGTTAGAGACTGAAAGATCTACCCAGGAAGAATACTGAGATTTTCAAGCATTCTGTGAAAGACCTCAGGTTAGTTTTACACAACACCAAAAATATTTTCTGGTCCTTTTAATGGGGCACATCCTTTCTGCTTTCATTAAAAAATGTTGCGATCTCACCGTTTAGTTGGGTAAGACACAGTTCCTCCATAACAGCATTAATTTTTTATTCAGTTTTTATGTATCCTCAACTTGATTATGAGGACAATAATTTAATCTGGAAAACCTTTCCTTTCTTTCAGCTTCAGCAGTGCTAGTAAATGTGGGTGTAGATAAATGACCACACAAAAACTTCACAAAATTAGTGTTTGCACATAATCTGGCAATGAGCTATAATTTGATTCATAAAAAAAATCATTTTGTGTACCTCTGCCCCTATTCTGCTGGATAATGAAAATTTATATCTATATTTCAGACATCTGGGGAGGATGTGACAGCTTTGGGGCTGAATGAAAGATTATGCCACAGTGACCCCTGTCAGCATTTCCTCACAGACTGGTTACCCGAAACCCAGCAGCAGTTAGGCCACTTTATTCTCCTTCTTTTTTTTCTCTTTTTCTCTTTTTTCTTTTTCTTTTTCTTTTTCTTTTTCTTTTTCTTTTTCTTTTTCTTTTTCTTTCTCTTTTTCTTTTTCTTTTTCTTTTTCTTTTTCTTTTTCTTTTTCTTTCTTTTTTTCACCATAGCAGACTCTCATTTTATTTTAGAGGGTTAATGACATTGTAAATCTAATAGGCCATTTTAGTGCCATCGTGTGGGTATTAAAAGTCATGTGACTGGTCAAGATCCCATATGGAGTGTTTTGTGTTTGTCTTGCGTAGGAATGGCAAGGCTCCTATATGGCTGTAAGAGCTGGGTATGTTTTCAATTACTTTCTAGGACATTGCTGCTTGGAAATTAATTTAAAATCTTTGCCTATGGTTGTGTTTGCCACCTCTCTCAGATTTTCCTTAGTAAACTCTTGTGTATCAAATTCATCTTTGATTCTCTCTAGAGACAATCTGTGCTGTTTAATTTATTTGTGCCTTGGGAGTAAGAACAAATGTGTCTTTGTGCTTGAGGCACAGAATTAGATCAGAAAAAGAGGATTTTCCCAAAGTCGGTGTATTTCCCTGTCTGCCTCAGTGCAGAGAATTTCCATGCTCCTTGTGCTCTACTTTCTGCCCCTAGACTAGCATACGTCCCATATACTTCTGTGGTAACACCCCTAAAAACCTCGATGTTTGCCAATTGCACTCAGAGGGGCATTTAAGGTCTGGGACATACACAGGCTCTGAAGGCAAGGAAATGAAACAGATAGGTGAGTAAGAAATAGGAAAATGGCAGCTGGAGGGTATGGAGAGCAGAGAGCACCCCATGGAGAGAGAGGAGGTCAGAGCATCCTGTGGAGTTCTGAAGATCTTGTCAGGAACTGCCTTGAGTCTTGGATTTGGTGCAGAAAAATGCAGACCTGGGTTTGCGTTCATGTGTGTGGTTCAGCTCTATAGAATACATCCAGAGGTTTTCGAGAACTGATGGGTTTTAACGTTGGATTTGGGTGCCAAGGCTCACCTTCACAAATTCCGTTTCCCTCCTGCCAGTGACAAGATGTTGAGACCACAGACATTTTAGATGTATTATGTTCATTTGATTGACACAAGCCTCTTCCAAAGCGTAGGTTTTTTTTCCCCAGATGTCCATTTTTTGAAATCACTTTGTCTGCCACAAAAGATTTCTGCTGAGCCCCACCAAAATTTGTTTACTTTGGGAGGAGAATCTCCTAAAGTATAAGGATGATATAGAGTTCAAAAATGCGAATGATGTCGTAACAGAGAGAAGTCCCTCATGTGTCGTAGATTTTGGGTATTTCAAAGAGCAGTGACTGTATTGTTTCCCATGGACACAGCTCCAGGAAATGAATAATGCTCAGGGACAGTCAGAGATGAGCCTACAATCTGAAAAAAAAATCTCAGGAGTTTGAAGCCTGGGGAGTAGGATGGTTTCTGAGGTCCTCTGAGCATTCCTACTTTTATTTCTCTCTCTGTTGTTTCCTATGGATGTGGGTGGATGCAGAACCAAAGTACTGCAGGCCCAAAGGAGGGCTGACTCCAGATTTCAAACATTCCTGACCTGGGGTCTTCTGCACCTCTTTTTCCCAAAAGCTTTGCCAGTTTTGGTGGTTATTTAGCAAACACAGTGCTTGGAAGAAGCAATTTGTTTCTAACATGCCAATTCTACTCTTGGTAACTTGCAACCTCTTGTGTCCCCAAAGGGAGACAAGCCCAGGCTCGTTCCACCAGCTTGGGCTGGGGCTGCGAGTTCATCCATCAGGGAAGTGAGAATAAATGTCTTTCTGCCCATGCAGCTTCAGGTGCCTCCCATAAGGCTGACTTTATTTTCAGCCAACATCAATGAATAGCAAAGGTCCTTGTCCCATGGTTATCAGGTCTCCAGTGGAGCATTCTGTGGCTCCCAGGGTCCCACGCAGCTGGATTTCCTTCCCCCTCCCCAAAAAAAACCAACGAAAAAACAACAAACCAAAGAATGGAGACATGGGATATATGTCCTGTATCTTTCCTGATATACTGCAGGATCACCCTCATTGGACGTAGCCAAATAGCTCATTAGCAAGGTGCACACCCTCCGAAATAAGAGACCTGATGGTCTCTCAGTTGTTGTGGAAGAAGGGACAATGCTCCCTTCTCTGGCAGCCTCTGGGGTGGCTCTGGTTCAGCATCACCATAGTAATCCCATCCCATCCCATCCCTTCGCCTCTTCTGTCTGCTATCCTGACAGCTTCTGAGCAGCTCTTGGCGTCTGCTTTTCATGTTCCTGCTTGATCTATGAGTGTAGTCCCAGCCTCATTGAAGTCAATCATAATTTTTATAATATTTATGCTAGAAATCCTTGAAATATTTTTTTCTATCCAGCACAAGATGTCTGTACTTCTCCAGTGGCAAGAGCAATGGTATCTCTTCACTTTGGAATCCCTGAAATCTTTTTAGTGAGCAGAAGTTTTCAGAGAAAGGACAAGTGACAGTAGTAGTTGCTTCCCCCCACAGACCACATCTGTGACCTGAAAAAATTAGCAATATCTGTCATAAATGTGGCGTGTTTAAATGTTCATTGTCATTTTCTTTCTAAGCTTTTATTTCTGCAACCTCTATCCGAATGAATATCCCTCACTTTCACATTCACAGCCTGTGATACCAAATATCATCTTAGTGTGACTTAAAGTATTCACACTATCAGGTCCATAAACATTACATCCACATTTTTTGGGTGAAAAAAATATCCAGGTTATAAACCATAGAAAAATAGAGTTTGTAATGAAAATGCTGACAACACCTTAACTGTCACTGGGCACTGCTATAAACAAGCATTATGTTTATGTGCATGAGAGCAAATCCGTGCTGTGCTGGGTTTTACCAGCTTTGGGGACCAGCAGTGCACACTTATGCAACTTATTTGTTTTTCATGGAAAGATACTGGATTGTAGCACTGCAATATGTTGCTAATTACCTAGTGATCCGCTGATATGACAACTGGCTTGCTGTATGCCTAGATTGGCAAGTTAGAATTTGGAAAGCCGTGGATGTGATTTAATTACTCTCTTAAATGCAGAACAATTAATTGTTCCGCAAGCAGTGATCTATTCCTCATTGCCTTTTCTAAATCAGCTCTGGCGCTGCATTTTGCACCAGGAACCTGGCATGTTATGTAGTACTTAATGTTTTAACAATGCCTTCGAATGTAAGTCTGTCATTTTAAACTGCTCCCATTGCTAATTTTATTATGGGGAACAGAGTTTCTGCTCCTCTGCTGAGTGCCTGAGCCTAAAAAATTCTGGGGTGCTCTGAAGGAGCTTGAAAACAGCCCCTGCCAAGGTCAGGTCCATAAACACTCCTTAGTTCTTGGGGAAATCCACCCATTCCCCCTCCTCCAGTGGTCAGCAGAAGAGGGGGTTGACTATGGGCTGAGAGGTAATGTGTGGTTCCCCCATTCCTCCAGCTGCTTCCACACCTGGAGCTCTGCGGGATGTTTCCAGAGCAGCCAGTATTACCTCCCGGATGCATATTTTGGGGCAAATATCTCCTGTTGGGAAAGGTGGGGGTTGTGTTTAGGTGCGAGCCTGGCCTGGAAAGCAAAACCATTTACAAACAGGTCATTGCCACCTTCATTGTCAGAGCTGTCAGGAGGAGGAGAAATTTTAGGGAACCAAACAACCACATGGAGGAAAAGCTCCTATTAAACAACACAAGGTGCACAGGGCAACTGAATAATTCTGTATTTACATGTACATTGCAGCAAATGCTCCACAGTAACAACTTTTTTTTTTTTTCAAGCTCTTTAGGTTTTGTGTTATGAGAAAGTATGAAACATAAATCACATGGAGCTACTCCTGGCCTTAAGCCTTCAGGATGCATTTGTTTGAAATCAAGAGCCAAATTCCCTGGATCGGAGTAAACTGTTAGGTGCCAACTGGGGCGAAATGCCAGCCTTTGAACTCCGGCACATTATGGCTGATGTGATCCATATGCAAGACTTGTGTCGTTCTCCAAAGTGGTTTCTTTTAATTGATTTAGCAAATTAACAATATTAGGCCTTCTGTAGGATAGAAAGTACATTACTCACCGTGCCCTTATATCACCCTGAAAGGAAATCTATTGTTCTTTTGTAATTAAATGGTATCACAAGGTAAGAAAAAAAGGTAGCAGTAGCAGGTAAAAGGAATCGCATTCAGCTGTCAAGCATGTTTAATGAGGAATTTTAATTATGAGGCTAGAAATCAATGAGCATAACTTTAGCAATGAAATCTTAAAGGGAAACTAAATTGCTTTCTATCTTGCAAAGTTTACTGAAGCAGTTTGAGCGGCTGCCAACCATCATTGTTCTGAGAAAAGGAACTTGAGGAAATTGCAAGTCACACTGTAGTGTTTATTGTAGGCATATTTAACAACAAAAAAGGAGGATTTCCATGGATTCATGTTTAATGGGTTCTTCCTAACTGATTCATCTCTGCCTTATGATTCGTAACCACCTTTCGTTTCACATGCCGTATAAAATCCATTCTTCGGAAAGCCAGGATGAAAGGTGTTTGGTTGCACTGAAAACTGATGGGTTATGCTTTATAGGGGATAAACATTTTCTTATTTGTTCCTTATTTTTTGAGAACCTAGGCCGTGAGGAACATGATGGCACCTTTATTCAATGCAGTGAGAACCCGAACCTCCAAAACCAGAGTTAATGTCACAGGTGATCTCCAGGTCTCTGTGACATGTGGCTGTTCCACGAGCATGAGCTGTAGCCGTGTCTTTGGGTTGCTGCTATAGAGTCATGTTGATGTTTCCAGTGCAATTGAAACTTTTGTAGATTTGTAACTATACTGTGATATTTTGTTTAAGCTATAGCACACTGTGTAGGGCTGAATCCAGCGGCTACTGGAAAATGATCCCCAACATATATCTCAGCACTTGTGAGGCTGGGCTCAGCCATCACAGCACAAAACCAAGCTCAACCTTTTCTCTCTTGCTGGAGAAACTGTAGGGAAGAGTTAAGCCAAAATGTTTTGCAGTATCTATGGATGTGTCCACCACAAGACGTAGTTTTGGAAAGCTGCATGTTTACACCCCCATTTTAGGCATGTTTACATTTCTCATTAAGCCAAGAGAGCTGCAGTTTCTTGGCATTAAATGGATCATTGCTCCCGTTGCTGGTTGTTGCTGCTGTGGTTTGGGCGTGCTGTGTTGCTCCCCACTGTTGTTTAAATCAAGACACATCTCTGAGTCCCCCACTGTCCCTCAGAGCCCTACCACCACACCAGTCCCCAACATTTCAGTGCCCATGCTTGGGGATTAATGGTCTAAATTAGCATTTGGATATTGCAGCGAAGGGTGTTCGACAAACCCTTAATGCAGGTAGGGGAGAAGTAGTTTTGAAACCAATCTAGCTGCCATTCCATAGTATATCCAAGTCATAGATCACGGTTATTGGTATTTTAAAAGTGGCAGTGCCTGTTAAAGGCTGGCTATTCCCTAGAATGTAGAGGTATTTGGGGCTGCAGTGGAGACACATTGGCAGCAGAGTGGAAGCTCGGAACTCACCTGCCAATGCTCTGCCGAGCTTAACTGCTATCAGTCGCTCACTTTCATGACTCTGAAATTCATGCAGCCCCCCGAAGAAAGATAAATAAGAACAAGTCAGTTTTCACCCTCCAGACACAGGCCGAGGAAATTATTTCAAATAAAATATATCATCTCAAGCAGGGGCAGATGAAATAGTTTTCTACTAAAGTTGTTCTCCCAGTTGACAGAACAAATTACTGAATTTCTTCTGCTGGATATATTAAGTGTCTTTTCTAAAATCATAATTGCATTCAACTCTTTGGCAAAACACCTAATTCTGCTTATGGTAAGCTGTTTAGCGATGCCTGAAAATCTTTATGGTGAAACATAAAGGTAGTTTGTGATCCATCTGCTATTAAATACTGTGAATCAGATCTTTACCAGATACCTACCTCATAGAATTGATAATGATCTCTATGGCCTCAGCGGAGCTATAGTCACTGATACAGGATGAGGCTTCATCAGTGTAGCAAAACTCCTTTGAGCTCAATGGGAGCAGAGCCAGACCCACTGTTTGTTCTTTACTACCGTCCACTGAAACCTAGGCCAGCTTTATTAAATAAGAAGTCATTTTAGAAGTCCTGTGTAGAACCTATTCTGGGATTGTTCCAATCTGGTTTAAATAATTTCAGGAAAAAAAGCTCCTATATCTATGCTCCAACAACTGTACAAGTAGCAGCAAAGCTGCAATTAAATAACGATGAAGAAGACATAAAAGACCATAAAGTATTAAAACACTTCTGCAAAAATTAAAGTGTGTCCCTAAAATCAGGTATATTAAATAGAAAATATTGGTGGTCTTGTGCACAGCTGAAAAGCTTTGAGCTTTGTTACTCAGGATGCAGGATGGTTTCCAACCCTGGGAAGGTCCAGATCTGCACGGACTTGGCATGGGGGCTGCAACACAGGGACCACGGGACCCACTGTGAGGCAAAGTCTCTGGGATGCCCACACATCTGCAGCAGCTGCCGGCTGTGTGAGTCTGGCACGATTGGTACCACTTCCTCAAGGTCCCTGCAACATTGATTTCAGAGGGCTATTTCGGTCTGTGCCCTCAGGACTAAGGGGGGCTGCTCCCTTTGCGTCATTAACAAACACATCGCTTGCAACAGTCCTCTGGAGGGAACAGTGATGAACAAACTTCCCAAGTGAATTGGTGCTTTTAGCCTTGGTGGCCATAGCAGGGGATTAATTTTATTAACATCCACAGTATAATGTGCAATTCAAATAACAGAAGGATTGCTGGGGAGTTCAGAGCTTTCCTCTACCCCTTTTACTTCAAGGCAAGTTAGGGTCATGTGTTTATGGTACATATCTTTGGCTTTCTCTGTCTCGTGTGGGAACCACTCACCCTGGCTGTCAGTATATTTTTGATAAAATTGCAGTAGAGATCAAGCAGCCCATATTCTATGAGAAATCTCACTCACTGTATCTATAAATTCTCTCTCTCATCTCCAGTGAGTGTTGAATGAGCCTTCAGGTGTCTGCCGCTATTTCTCTTATGGTGCTCCAAGAGGCCACATGAGATTGAGCAGGGGCTGCAAAGCCCAGAAAATTTTATTATGGTCAAAAATAAAGAAAATCCTGCTCACCTTTCCCATGCCTTCACCCTTCAAAGGCAAGTGAGTTTCCTCATCACTGATGCATTTTGTACTCCTGTATTTATAGTGAATATAGAAATTAATGTTGCTTCAAAGAAAAGATTTTTTCCTTTGAAAAGGTTGAGGTAGGTTGTTTTCAAGCATATACCTCTTTTTATGTTGTATTGGGCAAGCAAACCATTCATGTGTACATAGCACATGGCCAGGCAAGACCCAAACTTCTACATGTGGAGGAGCAGGGGACCAAGCGAGGAAAGGAAAAGTGAGCTCCTGGTGGAGGTGCAACAGTGGAAATGTATTTTTCAAATATTTTTAATTAGTGAAGGGGTATTTGCTGCTAATTATTCACATGCCAAGTGATGTGCAAATCTGTTAGAAGCTCATTTTAATGCCAACAGTGAGGCCTGTTACTACATTTTTGCCTGGATTCGTCCATCCTTCTGTGCAATCAGCAGCTGGGGCTGCTGGTGAAATACAGCGATCAGCATGGTGCAGGTACACAGCCAAATACTGAGTCACTGGGTTAAGGACTGATTATCCTAAAGAGTTAGTAACATTGCTGTCTTGTCGCAGTCTTTCTGAATCTCCTTGTTGCTTGTCCTCCCATAGGATTATATATTTTATATGTATAAAACTTTATTTTTCAGTGTATTCCCTTGTTGAAGAGTCTATTCTGTGTCTATTCTGCCCTTCTTGGCAATTTTGCTGAAATCCACAAAATTCATTCCAGCCCATGCCATCGACCAAAATCCTCATCAATTTTTCAACGAATTTCTAATGCTATCAGAGGGCTAATATATGAGATGATCCCAGTGTTGTGTCAGAGGAAAACCTTTTGAGCAGGGGATGGATGTACAGTACAGCATGGCATATAAATCATTTTCAAATTAGTATTCTGTACATCTGGAGAAGAGTACATTTGTGTGCCTGCATAAATTGCCTGTGAACACATTTCAAAACCCTACGCTTAATCTTAGCAATGAACATTTCAAAAAGTAAATTAATATCTCCAAGGAGAAGAAATACAGTATATTAAGCAGAAGCCCACTGGAAACTGCATAGTTAAGAATCTGTCAGCCTTTCCATTATAAGCCCTGTTTTTTGAGGGGTTTATAACTCAGTTATAAAATTTCACACTAGGCTAAAGGTTGGCACGTATCGTCTCAGTTTGGCAGGGTGACATTTTATTAGCTCTGAAGGAGTTTTGGATCCCACGTCAATGGGATATTATTTTAAACCACAGAAATGAAGTTTTAAATAACTTGGGGTATGACTTTAGCCATAGGAAGGTGAGGTGAGCAGGATGGAAGCCTGAAGCGATGCTGTTGCAGAGCAGTGACACCAGAGGTGCGACGGGGCAGAGGTCAGGATGGTGTGTCAGCCCCAATGCTGATTTTCTTTGCTTTTGTCTGTTCCCCTTAATGTGACTTGAATTCACATCTTTATGGTTAAATGTGTATTGTGCTGAGGTTACAGGTCTAGTTGGCAGTTTATAAATTTGGTTAATTAACGTTGCAATAAGACTTTGTGAGTGCGTCTGTGCATGAATGTGTG
Organism: Syrrhaptes paradoxus; assembly: GCA_013400615.1. Classification (NCBI taxonomy): domain Eukaryota; kingdom Metazoa; phylum Chordata; class Aves; order Pterocliformes; family Pteroclidae; genus Syrrhaptes; species Syrrhaptes paradoxus. Next base: position 346,899 of record VZTO01019064.1, read on the forward strand.
TGTATGCAGACAAGAGTGCTCCTTGGAAGGAGAAACAGGATTAAAGTGTCAGTGGGAATTGTAAATTTATTGTGTAAATAGCTTTATGATTTGTTGTGTGTTTGGATTAATGCAATATATATCCATTTTAAACATTGATCTTTAAGCAAGTAATGTAATAAATCTGAATATTCCTTCAAATTACTGTTTACACTGGCCATGCTATAGATTAAAAGAGACAGTTGCCTTTATAAATTTACTTGTAGGGTACACGGTTGCGTATAAATACTTCTGCTTCCAATTATACCAAACAATGATGATAAACTATTGTGAGTTGCCCAGACAATTGTACACGGCCTGAGTCACACGGAGGGATGGTGCTGGGCAGTGACCGATGCGCACATGGCATGGGGGGAGCGGGGGGCTATTGTTTAGGCCAGGAAATGTGTAAATAGGCACCTAGAATAAAAATTCTATAAATGTATCAAAACGAAGATCTAGTTCCTTCCCAGCTGTAACGCTTCTAAAAGGGGGAACTGTGCAAACTTGTCAAAACATGGAAACACGATCACTTGTTTTGTATTGACAGCAATGTTTAATGGTTTGCAGTAACACATTCACACAAAAGCACCTGTAGGTATCCCCTGGTGTTGGGCTGCTTTTCGTTTTCCATATCGCTTCCAGGGCTGCTGATGATACTGGTTTTCATGCTCCATATTATTAAACAGGTTTATTCTGATAGCTGGGCAGCACCTCAGAAGGGGTACAGTGTTATAATTGTGACCCCTTAAAAATGTATTTGCACCAAATGCTGAGGCTTAAAACATGGGATTAAGACAGGCCAGAGTTCATAGACATGGAAATGCACTTAAAGAGATAAATATGTAGGCTTAGTTTTAGTTTCACTCTTTAAAGAGAAATCCCATGGCCACCAGAAGCCATCTAAAGAACCAACCAGTTGTAACCTCACTGGCCATGGGAGTCAAAGCTGGCGGCCAGGGTGGTCCACACGTAAGAAGCAAGCCTCTTTGCAGGCAAGCTTCTTCCCTCCCCAATTCACCACCAGCCATCCCGCAGCCAGGTGACATGGCTCCCTGGCCTGCCCTGATTTGGAGCACAATGTTTAGAGCGGTACAACCAAGGTACCACTTCATCTTTCTGCAGATGTCCTGTGGTGGTGTCTCAGTACACAGGGCAAGTCATCTTCCAAAGGATGCACCAACACCCCCCTCAAGAAAAAAGTTCCTTCTTCAGACATGGAGGGGAACAGCTTTGTGCCCTTTATAAGCTAAAAAAACCAACAACAAACAAACAAACAAGAAGCCCAAAACTTTCTGAAGTGTTTGCATTTTTCCACAGTTCACGGCAAGCGTGCTTGGCTTGAGCTCTTACACCAAATCCATCCCCCAAATGAATGCAGGAGAAGAGCTGTCCCTGGCTGGCATCTCCCTGGGAGCTGGTGCCCTCTTTGTGCTGATGGGTTGCAACGACAAGAGCTGGTCAGGCTCTGCTCTCATGTTAAATTAGTCAAATCATGCACTTTTAAAACTCAGAAAGAAGAGATCACAACTGGGCACTCTTGTTTGTTTTGCCCTCTTTCTTATCCCTCCTCTTTCACATGTATTTCTAAGAGTAAGTAAAAACAGTGATTATTATAAATTATAGGAAGCTGGCAGCAGCGGTAATTAACAGGTAATTATCAATAAACAATTTAACCACAAAACCTTGGATCCCACCTACCACTTGTCAACAATAAAGTCATGGAGGCTCTGCAGGCCACTGGACAAACAGTCTATAGGGAGCATGGGCAGTGCTGTTAGTGCAAATAAACAACACTGTGCGGAGAGGCTAAACAAAAGCCCAGCATGAGCGACCGCAGGGAAGTGAGAAAGAAAAAACTCCCTCGGCAGAAAAAAAAACCAACACAAAACCCAACAGCAGTTACAGTTTGAAGAGCCAACCTCAAACCACTTGCAGTTTATTACAGTCCCAAATAAGTATCCCATAAACAGCAGTCGAAGCTCAGCACTTGGCGTCAAACAAAATATATCTTTGAAAGTGGAAAAAGGCATTTTGGAGGAGATAAGGGGAGAGCTGGAGGGAGAGAAAACACTGCTAAGTCAACTGGTTGGCTACAACAGATGCCTAATTATGTCATGTCCAATTTGAAATCTCTGAGGCTAAAGGAGATGTGTGGGGCAAACAAAAGGGTCCCCCAGATGTGTATACAGATGTGCTTGGGCAAATGTCCTCCCATCCTCATCTTTGGGAATTGGGAGAGGTTTATTGGTGACTTCTAATGGGGCAAAGCAATCCCCTTCTTACATGTGCAAGTGGGGTTATTTTTCTCTCTCTTTTTTCTTAAATATGACCATAGTGACTTTGGAGGAATGACAGCCCTTGTTCATACTGCTTTACTTCCTAATGATCTTCATCTTGCATTCCTACATTGGGATTAAGGCCAATTTTCTGTTGAAGGGAGTCAGATAAGGACAGTAGAATGAAATAAGAATATGCTGAACGCAGAATTTTTTTGTGAGTGAATATAACATTGCAAACTAATGTAACAAAATTAAAGCACTTGGACTTTGGGGTTTTATGAATTCATATCAGATTCTTTTGTAAAAACGAGTTACTTGCCAGTAAACTTTTATGTTAAACCGTTGACATGACTCAATCTTCAGATTTGCACTTAATAAGCCATATGCTGGTATCCTCCCGGAATGTATATATTTAAAGAAGAGAGCGATGATAGCTTAATTTGAAGCCTTTGTTGTCTGCCACTCAAAGGAAGCCCCCAGCGTGTTTGTCGTGACTAACACGTCTCATCTGTGCTGTCAAGCTTCCTATCATTCCTACTGCACCTACCCTGAAGATCTGCTTCCCAGTTATTTCTGAGCCTGCGTTAGATGCTGCAATGTGTGTGCCTATTTTTTTCCTTTAAACTCTCCGTTGCCTGCTGTTTTTTCCTGAGGTTCTTTAGTCTCTGCTGCATTTTTTGAGATTTCCTTAGATTTCCTTAATTCCTTTTTTTTTTTTTTTTTGGAGAACCCTAGATCTTCTAACAAACCTTCATGCTGTGTCCCCCAGTAACTTAAAAGTAATTAAGCAAAAAGTAACGATTTTCAACATCTATCATTTAATTTGAAATTACATATGGATTTAATGGAGGGGGAGGAAATAGTGCTTTGAGAGATTAGTTCTTAAATTTTGATTTAAGAACTGAGTTATTAGCTGAAATAATATGAAGCTGGGCCATTTTTTTTGACCTTTCTAAAGTCTAGCCTAGTCAATTATTACAGCAGAGCAGGGAACCAGAGAACAGCTTTGAATCAGTCAGACCCAAACTGATTTAAGTTTGCATGGGGTCAAATAAGACATTAGTTAAAAATAACTAATGTATTCTTTGACCTCCGTAATGAGAAAGGACATTTACAGGTTTTACACTATACATCTGATCCTGTTTATTTCATTTTGTGACTTAAATATAGACTGGACATTTGCATAGAGGTCTGTGTAATATGTTTATTTTTTTTAAGTTTCCTGCACCTAAGTATTTTTTCAGTCATGCATTTTGTCCATCAGTTTCTATCATGGCTGTATTTTGAAGTGAGATTGAATAAGACAGAGAAAGACAACCACAGATTCCAGTGTTGGAAGGATAAGGATCAGTAGGTCTCCCACCTCTCCGCAACCTGCTTTAAGAGCAAAGCCCAGGTTAGTGCTGAAAACCTGCTTTATCGTTGTTTTCCGGGCAGAATAAGGCAGGCACTGTGGCTGGAAGACTCCTTCCTCCAGAGACCTTGGTTATCTTGCCCTTTTCCTCTCCTGAGCTCCTCTGCTTTGGAGGTGGAGGAGAAACCTGACTCACAACTGTGCGAGCTGACAAAGGGAAGCTAAAGGCAGATTAGTTCCTTGGTCAGTGGGGAGAGAAATTTCTGCAAAATATCAGTTAAATATCGAGAAAATAAAGCGGAAAAGAGAGCAAGTGGTGGGGACAAGTGCATGGGAAAAGGAAAAGGAACCAAGAGAGAAAGGAAGGGGAAAGGAGCATTGATGGCAAAGCAGACCAAGCCCCACAGAAAGTTTTGTGCTAGTCAAAAAGGTCTGAACTTTGGCTATTTTTCAGGCTCCAGCAATTCCTGAGGATAAGACAAGAAAAGAGGGGGTTTTTTTCCATTTTTTTTTAATCTATATATCTTTCATTTCTGGACCCAATTCATTGTAATCTTGCTGACAACCAATGCTTCTCTGGTTTGATCTTTTGGCATGGAAAGGTTTCGTAGATCTGATGTACACATCTGCATTTTTTTTGTTGCGTAACCTGAGAAGATGCCTTTATAACTAGTATATTTGGTGCTGTAAGGAAAACATTAGTATGTAAAGTTTCCAGAGACTTTAAAATAGGCCAGCTGGCTTCTTGGAGTGCACAGCTTAGAATGGGTGCTTCCATTTTTGACTGAGCAGCACTGCCGTCAGGAGCAGCATTGATTAAATTGACCACAGTCCAGGGCTGGTACAGAGCATAACACAAAGTGACTTCTCCTGGGAGCAAGCAGAAGATTTCTGACATACATGGGGATAGAGTATGATCTTTTTTTTCCTCCCTGTGTTGCAGTGTTTACTTTAAAATGCTGTGTTTCCTTGATATGATCTACAAAAAGAAGCATTAGCTTTTACCATTGAATTTGTTCAACAATTTAGGTTCTATTTCATCGCTTGTAGCCAGCTTTACACATAAACGTTTAGCAACATAGATAGCCCATGTTCTCCTAAGTTCTCAGTAATACCGTTTTCAGGAATAAAGGTTGATATGAGTAAGGTTTTGTAAAATTAATAAATATAAGGCTTTGTTTCACTAAATAAGTGGTTCTCACACTTGTTTCTATTTAATCAGATGCCTTCTATGATATATTCTTTCCCCATCCCCATCTTCAGTGAATACTTTCATAGGAACGTATCCTGGTCAATAGCAGTGAATGAGTAAAAAATTTTTTTGCATGGTCTGCTGCTCCCATTGCCTCTGTGCAGCACCTAGAGCAGCAAAGTCTCAATCCAGGAAGGTGCTGGATCCCTCAAGTCCCGTTTAAAATCCCTGGGGAATATAGGGTTTTCACCACCTTAAAAGAAAACATCAGAAAAATGTCAGAAATGTCAGTGTAAAAATACACTAGGATGGGGGCCAGTTCATGGGATAAATGCATTTCTGTGGAGAACATGTGAATGAGGTCAACCATCGGTCTGAGGATCCTTTCTTGTGGAGGTCCCAGGGTTTCCTCCAGCTCTTCAGCAGAACAAAGCTGCTGAGTGAGAAAACATAGTGGTACCCCGGGCTAATGAATGTGCCTGCATGTTTTCCACCTGCTTTGCACCTGGAATATTATCTATTCATTCTAATTGTCCTGAAATCTAACTAATCCATCGTGTTTCTTCCTATACCCTTTTTATAGTTTGTTTTGTTTGGTTGTTTTGTTGGGGGGTTTTTGTTTGTTTTGGGTTTTGTTTTGGTTTGGTTTTTTAGTTATATTTGGAAAGCTTTCTAGCAGCCTGAAAACAACTTGGTGTTTTGGAAGCAAAACACCTAAGCGCTTATTGCGGACGTAACAGTCATCTTTTATAATCAGAAATAGATATAATTGTGTGTTTCTAGCAAAGGAGCCTAACTGTCAAAGGATTAAACCACATCCTGATCAATGGAAGTGACTTCCTAAAACCAGGCACGGAAAGATTTCCTGTAGTTAACAGCAATAAGGGAGAAGAACTTTAAAAACAACTCTCTATTTGATAACTACAGAAATCTAGCTAAATCTTAGGGATTTAGCCAGGGAACATATTGGTTCCAGCAGACTATGGTAAAGTTAATTAAGGATGATTAATGGAGCATTTTCCTTTCAATGATATCTGTGACAGAACAAAGCTGTCTGAGGCTTGTCAAGCAGAATTTGAGTTGAATGAGTATTTATGTGATCAAATCTGAAGGGCTGCCTCTTGACAGAGCAAGGATTCATCAATCAATTGCGCTGGCTTGCAGTGGTGGGAAATTGGTCTATCAGCATAGCTCTGCTCCCATCCCCCATTTTTTCATTCAATCATCCCTTAGGCTACAATGCGTCTTTAGCTTTTACCTCTGACCACCTTAAGAGCTATCAGAGAAAAGTAAAAGCAAGAGCTAAAACATCTATTATAGTGGTTATTTCTCAGCTGTACTCATACAATTGATTTCTTTTAAGCAGAGGCCCAGGCACTGTAAAGCGATACAAGCCTGTTCAATTAATTAATTGGTTTTAATAGAAATTTAGCTTTGAGGCTGAAGAATATATAGTGCTGTCTTGCTAGAAAGTCTCCTATTAGGGAAACCACCTGCACAAAAGGCCCCTCTCTTAATCCCACTGCCCTCATCGTAATCACTTCGTTTAAAAAGGCAAGAGCCTTAATTTAAAAGGAAGGGGCACCATGTGTTCCCCAGTTTCTGGGCATTAAGTTGTGCATCAGTTCCTGGGAGGGGTATATTGGCTGTGTGCACTTGGCTGTGGGCTGTCCTTGCATCCTTTTGATCCCCAGGATGTAAGTCATGCCAGGATTTGGGCAGAGGAATTATGCCGTTGTGAATATACCGATATCTTTTTTTAATGAATACCACAGTTGCTTTAGCTGCCTTAGGGATTAAATGGGACTAACCAAAAATCATACAGAATGATATGTATCTCATGGAAAACTCAGAGAAAGACAAGTCTGAGTCCTACTCTGAATAAACTTGGGGCTGGTTTAGCTCCATTTTCTAATCCATAAATGATTTTTAGTTTAACTTCTGAGTACTCAAATTTTGTTCTTTTGGGCCCTCATCGAGCAAAATACACAAGTGATATTTGAAACTGAAACACCAAGACATTAATTAAATTTCTTCATCTTTTGCCACGTAAAATGCCATCCTTAAACATCTAGCCTACATTGCCGTATATTTAGCAATTTCAATTGATCACCAGTGTAAAAAGAGAGGGATCTTTTGGGAGCAATTCACCCATTTTCCTATAAACACCTAGGTGAGGATGATGAGGGTTGCACTCAAGAAGTCTAATCTCTCTCTAAGGGGAGCTTGGACTCGACACCTACCTTTGAAATGTGTAAAGCCTCCAGTAAAAATAAAATCTGTGAGAAGTGGATTACTTTCTTTGATACAGTCATAAGCTCAGTTGCGTGTCTCCCTCACTGCATTTGCACACTAATATTCCTTCTTAAGTTACTGGTAGAAATCAGATTTCTAGGACTTCCGTGAATTGGAAAATTGAAGTTCTACCTGGTAATAATTTTGATGTTTGGTACCTACCTCAGCTAGGCCAGCTATAAATTTGGGAGGATAAAGTCAAGACTTCACTTTTTCCCCAGACTTGAGTACTTTTACGTAGAGAAGCACAGAGGAGAAAACAACAGCACTCCAGCATGCTCTGACCTAAGGAAAAATAGCTTGGTCATGGCTTGTCCTTACTTTTTTTTTTTTGTGCCAGTTTCCATTCCAGATTATTCCCCTGAGAGCAAGTATCTCTGTGTACACAATTCTATAAATCCATAAAGATCTGTAAATGCAAATAAGTCCCATAGACTTCCTCGGCCCAGTATGATTACTGTTGCGAGCATTTCTTTCCATCAGTAGAGAATAGTGTTTCATATGTGCAAGCAAGCTTAGAAACCAAATGTCTAAATATTTAACCAATGTTATTTCAAAGAATTTCATTATTTATCTTCTTTATGATTTATATTATCACATTCTCTGTCTGTAGTTGTGGTTTATCATAAGCAACCCATCTGCTGTAACAGCCAAATTGGAACATTCATATAAGATGCGTTCCGATATCATAAACATGACAAAAGATAGATTACATTTAGTCTTTCTCCATGTTTAACCAGTTTAATTTGTTTCCTATGCAGAAGAGGCTCTAAATTTACTTAATATATGTTAGCACTTAGGAACATGGTTAGGAACATGACTAGGGTCTTAACCTATTCGTAAATAAATGGGAAGCTTCCTGTCTGAGTAAAAGAAAGAGAGAGAATTTATGTCAAACAATCAGGAATTTAATACATAGTGCTCTATTAGGATGTCCAGTTTGTGTACATACTCTTAAGGCATGATTACGAATAACTTCACTTCTTATAAACAATGTGACTGAAGAAATTACTCACAGATACAACAAAAAGGGAAAGAAAGGTAGGAAGTTTTAGCTGCAGCCAATAAAGGAATTACTTTCCCTGAAAAGGTTAAAAACTCATGCATTTATTTTTGTTGCCATAATATTTGTCTTTGCAGGTTTAGCTTTCTTAAGAATCCCAAAGAAGATGCTGCGTCGGGAAAGATTTTAGTGACCTGGGTTCAAAGTCATATCATAGATCCAACATTTTCTCTGACAGCTTTGGTTTTAAAGTAACCCTAATGCTGGACTAAATCTGTGAAGTGACTGTCCACATTTATATCACTCTAGAGAGAGCTTTTAGTGATTACAGGCTTGATCCGGCAAGTTGTTGAATGCCTCCAACTTCTGTTGGCTTTGGTGGAAGCCAAGGGTCCTCAGTGCTTGTCTAAGAGTGCTCAGCACCCTCAGGACCCAGCCTGATGCGGTTTCTCACATTGAAAGGTCAAGTAGAGGGCTTTGCATTTCAAGCTAAAGAGTCATTAGTTTTTCTCTCTTAAGGTAAAAGTCACATGATTAGAGAGTGTATGATTAACTGTTAAGGAAACAATGTCCATAATGATATATAAAGGTGTTGCTTTCAAAAGTTACGGTTGGATTTCTTCAGAGGTGCTAAATATATGGTGGTCCAATACCATGTAATTCATGAATACTAAAAATAAATATAAGCTTATTTCTGTGATGGTGATTTACTACTAAGCAATTTTGAGCAAATATATTCACATTATAGGATATGAATACAAATCAAACATAACTGAGCTGGCCTTTATGAGAATGAAGTGTCAGTACATTTGAAAATATGTGTAACACCAAACTTTAATCATTTTACCAGCATGTTAATATTGCAATTGATTATTCTGTGTTCCTGAATGTTTAAGGTTTTGCTATTGATTTGTCTGCTACAAGGATTACACACCTTTCAGAGCTATCTGGCACTCAGTTCTTCCCATGTTGGCATACTACTGATCTGATTCAGTTTAGGTAAAAGAGCTTATCCTGTTGCAAAGTCCTTGCCTCCAAAAGGCATTAGCACAATAGGGGTATAGAGAAAGCGAAAAATAACGGTGGAACTAACAAGTTACATATGTGCCTTCACCAGCATCAGATTGGCTTTCATTGCACCTTTTCTCTGCTCATGTAATTTTCTTGGAATGCAGTTCCCAAGGTGGAGACTTCATCTTCATTTCTATATGTGAAGTATTTTATGTGCTGTCAGCACCAGGAAAAGTAATGGGTAACACTCTGGGGTTCTTAGTACAGTAGCGTTACACTTGCTCAGATAGGAAGGTGGCTCCAGGTCTGCTTGTATTAGCTGAGATCATAATCCTCCTGCATGAGCAAATCGTTAATGAATTATTTTTTTTAGTCTTTGCTCAAAATGATTTGGGGGCTTCACCACTAGGACAGCAGAAGCCAGGAGAGGTATGTGATGGGTGGGGAATAAACGGCACAGAGGTGGTTCTTTAGGACCTTATAGATAAAGAGAGAATTAATGGATGCATATAAGAGGAGGAAACCAAGACTTGTCATTTTAGCAGCAGCTGTAGCATACCATGAGATTAATCCTTATGAATTCAAAGAGGAATTTGAAGGAGAGTTGGGAGGATCCCGGTGAAATAGCTTTGGGGGTGTTTTCAGGGAGAGCCTCCTCCGTCTGGAAGGCAAGGCAGGAGAAATCGCAGCATTTCAAGTTACCTCTGAAGTCTGTTATTGGAAGGAGAGTTAGCATTGTGTTTCTACATGGTGGTGGCATACACCATGTGGGGCTAAAGCACAAAGTGTCTGGAAAGAGAAGACGGGAGTTTTTGCTTGAGGAGATGCACAGAAGAGAGGCAATGGAGGGATTCAGAAATGTCATGGGACAAATTGATGGGAATAAAAAAAGAGAGCAACATTCATTTGTGATCTTGGGTAGTCCACCTCACAGTCTGGCCACTATATAACTACTTAGATACTTTTTTCAATACTGCATATCCAAAGAATGTTGTACAGGTCATTAAAATGAGGATGGCAGTGCTAAAACCAGTTACTTCCTACAGGACCTTTTCAAGGATGGACAGAATGAAATGAAGCAAAAAGAAAGGAGGAACTATCTGTAAAAGCAGGAGTAAATCATGACCACAAAACCCTGGCTGTCTAGTCCTGTTTATCCCAGCCTTGCTCTGCTTCCCTCACTGATAACACAGTTTAACATACACCCGGGCATTGTTCTGACACTGAAAGATGAAGCAGCTTTTTACGAGCTGTACCCCTCAGCCACGCTTTCCCTGGCAATACTGACTGGCTCGCTCTGGTCCCTTTAACCCATTTTTCTTCCCTTAAAACCAATGTGTTTAATGGGAGCAGTGGAATGGAAATTCCACTTACTGTTTATATCTGAGGTTTCTTTTTCCTTCCTATATTTTCCTGGGAATCAGGACAGTATAGATTGTTGTTCCAAACCCATGGCTTTGTCTTTGGCTTTTTTTCTGAATTATTTTCCCTGACTGCATTTCCATGGAGCAGATGTTTGTGTTTAAAAACCACCTGCACGAGTAGTTCTGTTTTCAGTTGAAGAAAATATCACTTGTAAAAGGAAAAGCCCTAAGGTGTTGGAGTTTGCAGGGAGTTTTAATTTGATGTGTTTTTTTTCCTACCGATTGATGAATGTTCGAAGCACGACTTTAGCCCTTGATAACTAATGAAACTGGGTGGTACTAACAGTCACCGTCTGGCATGGTGGTGTGTAGTTAAAATGACCCCCTGTGAGGAAGGAGATTGGATTTTGACCCAGCAGGAAAATCCCTGATCCTCTCATTTCTGCAGAGGAGAGAGCAAGAGACAGAAAAGAAGAAGAAACATCTCTGTAGAGAGGAAAACTACCAGGCAAAAGGTTGGGTTCTTGCATGGTTGGGCAACGACTAAGACGTGATGCATGCAGGATGTAAGATCTCTTAGGAAAAGAGAACGGACACCAGGGGAAAATCCGACCCTCATTTAAAGCCTGTGGGAATTTTTGGGGACATTTCCTGAAGGGCTCCTGAAGTTTAATGGGGAGTGATAACATTATTTCCCAGCCATTGCTAATCTTGAGGAGATGAGGTTTATACTACACTTGTGTACTGTGCTGGGGTGTTTGTGAAGCCATTGAGTGCAGCCAGGAGTGGCCCTGAGCCCACACCAGCCCCCTCTGTTTGCTCTCTCCAAGTACCCTGTTGGCCTTTCTCCTGCCATTCCTAATGCCCTCCCACCTCCTACTCTTCTTTCATTCTCTCCTACGTGGCATTATTTTAAGTTTTTCCCAAGTGATATTCTTTCATTTTCAAAGAGCCAGTTGGGCTGAGTATGCAAATCTTCTCCACTCTCCCAAAAACTGCCTGTGTGGTTGGTGCTGCCTCTGCCTGGCAGCCTGGGATGCTCACAGGACAAGAGAACACGTCAGACCAACAGTAAATGGCAGCAAATTCTGGCTTTCAGCCCACTGAGGCCATTAGATGATGATTTCTTGCTGCAAAGCTGGCACCAAACCTCCCTGAACCAGTGGTACAGTAGAAGGTCATTTATATGCCAGATGATGGGACCAGTAACAGTGAGAGCGGTAGCAAGCTAAGAAGTATACTTGTTCATTCTGCCATCAATCTGATCAAATTGTTTGAAGAAATTGTCAGTAGCTCACAACGCAGGTCAGCAGAAGCCAGGCTGGCTGTGTGTCCCAGCAAGATAACTTCTGGAGCATAGCAAACATTTTGGATTTTGGTCCTCTTTGCAGAGTGGTTCACTGCTTCCGCCACCTCCCAGGCATTTGGGTGGGAGAGCCGAGCTCCTTCCTTCTCCATGCCAGCTAGACTCTGTTGCAGTGAATTGGAAATTGGAGAGGTCTTGGCATATCACAGCTTGTAAATGGCTTGTACAAAAAATTTTGCAAATGGAAACCACATTGCACCTTAAGTTTAAAGTAGCTTTGATAGGTAAGAGAGGTAAATATATGCTTTTCTACCTTTTCTACCTCTGTGGATATACTGTAAATGCCAGACAATGGAAAGCCAGTAAAGAAAAAAGCATTTGAAAGCAAAGAAAGCACTAGGGAAGTTAGACTTGCTTGCTTTTTGGCTTCTATGTCAGCTAAACTCAGCAGGCTCCTCAGACACAACTGCTTTGAGCATAAAGGCTACTGGTGAGTGTTGTTTGCAAAAACATTCGATGTTGTGCATTGCTGGAAGCTGCTCTCATCGTACAAACCTCACTGTAATCACAGGGACTGGCGAACATCTCCGCTGGCATTTCAGGAGGGCTGTCTAAGTCTATATGCAAAACACCATCTTCCCACTTTGAGTGCATCTTCTCATGCTTTAGAAATCAGTGAAGCATTTGTTGCAAAGCATCCTGCTGTCCTCCTGGTCGTTATGACAGATTGGAAAACTCCCCAGATTTTTCAGGGAGGAGGGTGGCAGGCACATCTAGGATGTGTGAGATGGAAGGGAAAGTGTGGCAGAAGATGAGCAAAGATTTGATCCAATTCAGGGCAAAGTCAGGACCATGACTATTGGGAGACTTGGGCTCTTCTCTCCTTCTTCTGCAAAGGTAGTTTGCACCAGACCAAGTAACATTGGGAACCCCAAGAGGCCAGACCTGTATGAACAGTCTTCAAAAGGTGTTCACAGCTGGGCAAAGAGGTGGCAGGCCAGGCAGCTGGACAATATGGCCAAAGGGGATGGGTGTGGAGATGGGTCTGTGAGGGAAGGCGCTGCCGTGCTTCCCCTCTCAACCTCATGCAGGCACTCGCACCAGCTCATGAGAAGCTGTCTCAGGCAGAGGAACTCTCAAAAAACAAACCTTAAAAAAGTCAAAAGTTTCCTGCCAGATTCGTTTCCTGAGCTGGCTTCCCAGGGCTGAAGATAAGCAGCAAGCTGGCCCCATGGAGAGGGCAGGAGCAGAGGCTGGCAGCCAGCCCATGCCATGGGGCTGGGGTCAGGGTGCTTTGGCTGGGTGGGAGCTCATCCCACACAGGGTGAGGGTGCCATGGCCAGGTGGGAACTCATCCCACATATTTCCTTCCATGACATCTCAAGGAGCCCAAGCAGGTCCTACGTCATCCCCAGATGTCTGCAGGTAGGGAAGAAATGCACTGGATAGAGGGAAACTTGCTCTCAATGGGGAGGATAAGAGTTTTATACACTCTATACAGTAGCCCTGAGACTGAAAAAAAACACAAAACAAAGGTCTCGATCCTGAGACGTGGTGGCAAAGCAACAGAGGGATCCTCAGGAGAGGAGCTCCAACTGTGACCACTATCCTCAGGGGAGGTGACATCAGTCTCCAGGGCTGACGAGCACACTGTTGTCATGTTTATACAAAAACACACAGCTGTAAAACTGGAGCTACGTGTTTGCAGGGTAAAGAAGTGACTTCACTGGGAAAGTGTCCTTAACAAAGCTGAAAGAATAGTGGGCAAATCCATCATTGCTCCTTACTCAGCCTTCGTGTGGGTTATCTTTCTATCAGCATTCTGTTAATCCCTGAGTATCAGAACTTTGTTTGAGTAGATGTTGGTGCTTAAATAGCTCTGAATACAATTTCAGACATTATATTAATTTATAAATGTCACCGTTCACAATCACATAGCAAAGAGAAGCAGTTCTGCAAAGCCTGCATGACTAAAAGTTAAACAAGTTGCAAGCAACCCCAGCAATGTGGGCTGATTTGCTAAAGGATAGTTATTTGCTGAAGAAATTGCCACATAATGCTTAATAACAACAGCTGACACTTTGGCTGCATACATTTCACGAAAGCAGCGGAGAAAGGGCTGCGGATGACCTTCTCATTGCTATTTTGGAGCATAAATTCAGTTTGTGACTGCTTGCAAAATTTCTGTTGTCATCTGCTCATGCAGAACTTATCTGCAACACCTCCGCAGGCAGGTGCTCTAAGTGTATATATAAATTCATCTTCGTAGTGGCCACTGGTGCCACAACAAATGTCACTCCAAACAAACTCTCGGCTACAGGCTGTGTTGGAAATCATCATTTAACACATCATTTAGACTACATCAGAGTGAATCTCATGCAACCTGACTGTAATATTTCCCTACTGAAATTACCTCTTTTTTAAGCATTTTAACACTAAGAGTAGAATCTAAGTCCTTTAAACACATGGGTGCTTTGGTTTGGTGCTCAGCATTGGGAAATGAGGGTTTATAGTGCAATGCCTAATTACTATTTTTCATGTGAATTTCACAGAGTAAATCACACTGTATCTACTGATACTGTTACTTCTGCATACGAACAAAAATTACATGGACAGCCTGTTCACTTGTTCATTTATTAAAACTCAGCTTGCTGGGCCCAAGAGGGCTGCCCAGAAGTAATCCTCTCCTCTCTCCCAGCCTATGCAGGAGAAATCCAGAAGACAGGCTCTCAAACCATTTGCCAACATTTCCCTGTGGTCAGCATGGATGCATAACTTTCTTTTTATTAGCACAGCTAAATTCAATGGGTCCTTTCAGCTGATTTCATTCATGCGTTGAAGCTAACTGTGCAGTCCTGCACAGTCGTTCAGGTGTTGCACGCAGGGTGGTGCTCCGTGGTGTATTTTTGGAAGGGCTCCATGTCTTACCAGGAAAGTAGAGAAATGCTTATGAGAAACAACCCTCCCATGCCTCATCTTGATGTATACTGCAAATTATGATTTTAAACAGTATTTTTAGTCAGGTAGGAGGATGACCTGTGACTGTCCTTTGTTTCCAATCCACCCATTTGAGGTGGTGGTTTCTATCTTGTCTTGCTCTCCGCTCTTGCCCAGCTCACAGAGCACTCCAAGGTGTAAACTGACAGAGCAATAACTCTTTGTAGCACCCACTATCCATCTAACCTACGCTTTCACTCTTTCTTTGGAGTCAGTGCTGCTGTAGATATAAATCAGTGCTTTTGGTTCAGTGTGTTCCTGTTCCAGCGCTTTTGAAAGGGTGTGAACAGCTACATATTTATTCAGACTTGTGCCTTACAAAGTACACAGCTGCGGTGACAAACTCTTCTGGGTTGTTTGTTTTACAGCGCTGTTCAATAGGGTGACAGTGGCTAACGCCAACTGATGAGTTCAACTGTAAAATTAGGGTAAACGTGAGAGAAGGAATAGCAGAAGAGACAGCAAAATTCAGGGTACTGGGCCAGGAGAGCAGAACTGCCACCGGCCTCCAGACTGCTCTCTCCTGTGGCATACAAAAAACCCCACCCGGCCCTGGTTTCCCCACTGTAAGCAGTAGGAGTGCTATGCAAATATCTGTTTTATAACATGTTTATCATGAAGCAGTGTGGGCTATATACCAGGTAATGTTCCTTCTCTGACTGCTAAACAAACACTTGAATTATTGCCCTCTTTTTTTAAAGGCATTCAGGGTTTTTCTGTTGCCCTCAGTTGGGTCAGGACTTTGTGATGGGAATATTTTATGCTTCTGCTCTGCACTTTGAGTATTTGTTTCTGGTGACTTTACAGCGGATGTCTCTGTCCGTATGATCCTGGTTGTCTTTTTTGGTCAAAGTCTGACATCTCTGATATGCTAGAGGTACCTCTTCTACTTCCAGAAATTCACCAGACATATCCCTTAGTAGTTTATTATTATCACTGCCAGCTGCCTTTGATTTTTGATAAAGACATCTCAGAAAGAAAACTTATAGAAGTTCAAAAACTCAATTTTTATATCGCATTCTTCTGAAATGCCCTTTGTTTTCCCTTTCTTAAAAGTGTCATATTCCACACATCGGCTTTCAGTTTTGACTTGGAAATTTAGCATCAAAACACAGCCTTTGCCTGTGTGTTGTCTCTGTGCAACAAACCCTCTTCCAGGTCTCTCCCTCTCTATTTCACATCTACGACTGGACTTGTCCCTGTGACACAGCTTTACGGAGAAAAAAATTATGCCACAGAATTCCCTTTCCTGAAGTGATGAAAGAGGTCCCACTGACCTCCAGGAACCAAGTCCTCAGTGCATAGCCAATGGGTCTCCCAGTAAAGGTGTATACTCAGATGGGCTCTGAATATGGACTTATACTTCGTGTCCTGTTCTACCAACTACACATCAAACCATGAATTATCCAGAAAAGTACAGTTTTCAGTTAATTGGCTGGCTTTCTCTTGAGTGGTGCTCTGAAAAGATGTTTCAACCAAATCTTTCAAATAAAAATGTAATTGTGGCAGCTTATGTTTCTAAGGCTGGACTCCTAGAGAACAAGATGCCAGCTCCACGTGGAGTTGATGACTGTGGCAACGCTGGGTTTACACCAGCATTGCTCCACTGACTGCAGTGAAATGCCATCAGCCAACAGCAAACACAATCCTGCACCTGAATCCAGGAGGCTTCAGAGAAGCAGATTTGACTCTAATGTTTAAACTATTATTAGATTACTTCTTTTTAGAAATTATTTTCTAAATGAGAAACCAGTAAAACCACACTCTCCCAGTATATGGCAATGTATAAGTGAAAAATGAGGGAGAGAGAAGCAGACCTGGAGGAGGTCCCAGGGAACACCACGGCTGTAGGACCATGCAGCACTCCCATCCCAGGGGTCATCCCCAGGCCCCTGCAAGATATATATATACATATATATATATATCTCTGTTGTGGTTGTCTGGTGCTGTGGGGGCTCAAGGTGCTGTGCTGTCCCCTGCAGCCCCCCAAACACCTCCTATTCCCCCCCAAATCTGCTGTGTTTTGAAGGAGGGGCTGTCTGGCGGCATTTGGCACATCCCTAGCTGTGCAAACAGCGTCAACCCCCTGTCCTGCGGCGCTCTGGGGGGTTCACCCTCACATGGGGACCAAGTGTCGCTCTGAGCCTCTTTGGGACACAGCTGTGAGGGTCTTGCGTGGTGCTTTGGGGCAGACAAACAAGGCAAAGTCAGTATCAGACCAGCTCTGCAGCCTCCTGGGGATTCTGTACAGAAACAGCTAAATATGTTTTTCCTAGTGTATGACTTCACTGCACCAGAGGCAAGATACCATCTTGCCCTTTGTGTTTGGGCTGGATGACATTTTCTTCTTTCCCAAGGGGCAGGCACCACGGCCCCATCCCAGCTGGCAGGGAGGAGTGGCACAACCCTCAGCCACTGCCTGGAGCTTGCCCAGATCTCCCCATGATAAGGAGCAGGGAGCTGGGAAACACCAGGCTGGTTTTTGTTTCAGTGCCCAAGCTGGCAGTGTAGGTGTAATGTTCTGGATTTGAGTTTGAAAGGGATTATATTTTGAGTACCGAGTGTACTGTTTATGGAGTTGCACTTGGCTTTGCTTTTCTTCCTTGGAAGTGTTGGGTAACAGGCATTTCTGTCAATTCTCATTTTTGTTTATTTTACTCATTATTAAATGTGAGCAGACATTCAGGTTTGTGGGTGTGTGTGGATGTATACATGTGCCATTCTTATACCTACATAAGCACGTACAGATTGCTGTTATAATTTGTTTGCTACTTGGGAGCTGGGGATGCTTTAAGAAGAGGCAGGATGGGTGAGCAGTTGGGTTCTAATACGACCTTCCCAGCCCCACGTCTGGAACGGGTTTGAGGTCACTTACATCGATCCAAATGCAACTTCAATCAGCAGCTTTTTGCTGCTGGATTTGCTAAAAGGATAATTTGAAAAGAAGATCACTTTGGGTATTTGCAAAATTTTCAGTTTATAATCTTCACCCCAGCTGAATTTGAGTTCTTCAGCAAGGTCAGGTCTAGCAGCTGTTTTTACATCTGCCTAGGCTGGGGCTTTTCAATGGCAGGTTGGGCTTATAGTGGGCAACCTGGGCACAAAGTTCCCTTCATCTGAAGGCTCCACTAGTTGCTTAAATACTTCATTTTCACAGCAAATATCACAACATTTAGTATGTGAATGGAGTTGGTGTCTCACAACCCTTACATTTTGGAGGGTCAAATGCCCACTGATTGTAACTAAGCTCCCCAAAGATTTGACATATCTTGGAACAGTACTCTTGTAGGTGTTGACAATTAATGAAATTAAACAAATAAGATGCTATCTGAAGCAGTAATATGCCCCATAAAAAAGGGACAAAAAATGCCCCAAAGTACTATTTATTACCAAAAGTACGTGAAAAGGGTATGGCTGGCATTTGTACAGAGCCACCATTAAAACTAGAGAGCATCATTTTAGGATTCGACCAAGTCATTTATTCTGGGGGAAGTCTTAAGCAGAATCTACCTATTTGTGGGGTTTAAAGAGTTTGGTTCACTTATTTACTTTGGATTTTTGTGTTCACTTTCATCCTCTTTTGTACTTCCTTGGACAAAATCCAAGCAGGCAGAGTAACTACAGAAAAGCTGTTCTCACCACAGGGAAATAATGTATTATGCTAATTCCAATTAAAGGAAATTTCTTAAACTGCAAATATAGCCTTCAAGAGAGAAATGAAAAGTGTGGAAATTAACATTCTTGCCAGATTTCCAGCTCAATTCTGCATACTCAGGGGGTTTGGGTCAGGCTCAGATAAGCATCCAAAATTTGGGGATGTTTATCCAAACCTTATTTCTGAACCTTCTAAGTTCACTCCTGACTAATCATAATGGAGTTAGTGGTAGCAGGATATGAATGTACAACATTTAGCTTAGAAATTGGCAGCTCCTCATCATTTCACAGCTAGGAGCCTTTGACCAAATATCAACTCTGCTAACCAAAACAAAATAAAATAATGCCTTGACTTGGTCTCCAGCCATACCACCTTGTGCTACAGCCCTGGAAGATCTTCCAAGCAGGGCCGGGCCAAGGCAGGCTTTGGCTGAGGGACCTCCCAGGAAAATATTGATGTTACTGGAAGCATCTCTTGTGATTCAGGAGGTGACACTTTCCCCGGGTTGGTGTTGAACCTGCGTAATGGTTACATGTATGGAGGTGTTCTTTCAGATTTGGGAAATTTCTGAGGGCTGGCGGGTCATTAAAGATCTTTTCTGAAAGGCTCAGATGTTAACTCCATGTTCACCTGAAATGTTAATGCAATAACCAACAACATTACATGACCTTCGAGTTCCCAGACAGAGGTGGTATCCCTCACTTCCCTGGTTCCCTGCTCTACCCCCCGGCTGTTTGCCTGTTCAGTTGGGAAGGACATGAGCTCCCTGTAGATTTTAATGATAAAAGTGTTTGGAATATCTTTTCAATTAAATGAATGGAAGACCACTGAGGGTCACGAATTAGCTCCTGAAGAAGCAAGTTTTTTTCTCCATCTCTGCTTTTCCCATCACACCCTTTGCTTTAAACATAGGAGAGGGGAGCAGCATCTTGCTGCCCTGCTATAGGCATCTCCCAACTTATTGTATACTGTACCATAATGTAGC
This sequence comes from Syrrhaptes paradoxus, assembly GCA_013400615.1. NCBI lineage: Eukaryota > Metazoa > Chordata > Aves > Pterocliformes > Pteroclidae > Syrrhaptes > Syrrhaptes paradoxus. The sequence goes on from VZTO01019064.1 coordinate 366,361, forward strand.
AAGCCATAATATTAGCTAAGGAGATGCCATACATCCATGGCATATCACCCTTCAGAACACCACCAGGCTACCCCTCAGCTGCTCACCATTTTTCCCCATACATTTTATTTTAGTCAAGGGGTGTCACTCTAAGTAGCTATATCTGATTTTTATTCTGGCATTGAAATTCATGGCAGGAATAAATCCTTACAAGTGCAAATTCTTCCCAAGTAAAAAAGCACTGAAATTTTCAGTGAAGCTGTACCAGGAATGAATTTGACCACATGAACTTGGATTGGAGTTACCTACTCTATTGCCTAAAATCCCTCCAGATTTGCTTAGACTTACCTCTGAATTATAGCTATTAAATCTGCAGGAGTGTAATAGAAGACATCCCATTGAAACTTCTGTTTTAAGAAAAAAAAATCTGTCAATTGAGAGTAACAACAGACTTCATAAATATAAATTAAGAAATGTTCAAAATATATTTGAATATAGTCCTTATGGCTACAGAAAATACTAGGATTTTTAAAAGTTCAATGATTACTAATTCAAGATATTTTGTGAAATACATTTTATAAAACACTACTTATAGTCTTGCCATTTTCTTGCATCTTGCACCTGAAATCAGCAGAAATAATTGATCACTTTCTACCAGATCCTCTGTTCACCAGTAGCTGAGATGTACAACTGCAGAATATTTTTACAGCAGCAATATGACATTTTAAACTAAGCACCTATTTCCACCTAATGTAGATTTGGCAAGATGCTTGCTTTGATGTAACTTATGCCACTCAGATGACAATTTTTTCTTCATTATGCCAATATATTAGCGAACAACACCATACTCTAAAATCTGCATCGATCTCCCATCACATTTACTTCTTTTTTTTCTTGTGGTTGCTTTCTCCTTCCAAGGGAAATGAGCAACTCTTCATACATTTCTTTTTTCTCTTCCCAACAAGAATTGAAGCATAGCTCCTGTTTGAATTTGAAGTGGGTATTCAGGTTGGAAAGCGGATTTTGTGTGTGTGTGTGCGTGCTATAGCATCGATGCCCTGTGACAGCTGCACCACGAGCACTTTGGCATCCTGCAGGATGGGAGCTTGCGGGGGTCACTGCCCAATGCATTCAGTAATTACGGCTATCGATGTCTTTGAGAGGTTCGTAGTGATGTGATCAAGGGTATTTAGAAGGAAAGGGAAGAAATTCTGAATTGACTGATGCTTGTAGAACTAGTGCTTGGGAGTCATTGTGGTAGCTGGTTTTGGTTTTAGGAAAAGTAGAAACAGCAGAAAAACTGCTCCAAACAGTTGGGAAAATGTAATTCACTGCTGTAATTTCAAGGAGAAAAATCAGAAAATCATGTAACATATGATTGTTGATAACTGTAAGAGGAACAAATGCTTTCCATCCCAAAACAAGTCGTACCATCAGTGTTTCAACAGCTCCTATTTAAACACTAAAAAGTAGACTTTTTTATTATGATTTCTGCCTTGGGCTCTGATCAGCAATGTAGAAAAAAGCAAGCAGAAGCGTATGGTAGCTTATCCTTCTTTCTTTTTTCCTGTTACTTTAAGTTCTTGAAAGGTCATAAAATAGAGAAATAAAAAAGCCACTGAAGTGTAGTTTTGTTAACTTTATCTTCTGAACATTAAACAATTTCTTACGGTACATAAAATGTTTTGCCTTGCTGTATCATGTATACAGAACTTCAAAAAGTAAATGAGACAGCTCAGAAAATGTAATGGATGTGTAATAACAGCTCTTTAGATCCCTTGTTTTTAGCATAGCATCTTTTTGTTCCTAAAGGTGCTTTTAACATGATATCTAAAGCTATTTATGAAGTCATTTAGTTTTGCATGGTGATAGGTTTTATTTTGTAATTAGCCCATGCTTCCTATCTTGCTGTAGTGTGTGAGCCTCCCTGAAATGTTCTTTAGTCTTCATCAGCCCTTTTTGTTTTCCATTCCAGAAGGCATTCACCCCAATAACTTCCATTTCTTGGATGCAGTACATCCTTGCTCCCTTCGGCATCTTCTTCAAAACCATTTTGGAATCGTTGCATTGGAACAAAGTTCAGTTCTTTTTGCTGGGCATTTTCAACATAAAGAAGTTTTCCTGTTTGCCTTAAATTCATTCATCACATGCATTTCAGCTGATGGTTTTTAACCACTTTTGCTCCACATCCTGTTACCATGGGCCACAGTGGTGCTGGGTAAGGGCTGTCTGCGGGGATGCAGTGCGCCAGCAGCAGACACACCAGTAGAGACTGGCTTTGCCCCATCTAACTGGAGCTTTAGGCAGAACTGAATTGCTAAATCGTTATATAATCAATTTGGGACATCTCTAGTGCATCCAGAAACAATTTATTCTGATACAAACTGGTGTGAGCTCAGTAGGCACGGCGGCTTCACTAACGCTCTGGGATCAGCTCTCATTTGCATATGTGCAAGCCAGGGAAGGTAACAGGATTTCCCTGACATGCTTGCCAGCAGCAGCAATGGCATCGGTTTCCTCTAGTATGTCAAGCAGGTCGCTGTTAATCAGTCATCGTTGGGCTTTCTGTGCCAGCTGCTCTGCTCGTTTCGCTGCTGCGTGCTGGAGCAGCTGCAGCAGGGAAGGTCTTCAGGTGCCAGCACGGGTCCCCAGAAGCCCAGGGGTAAAAAGAAAAAAAATTTAATATTCAGTATGACATTTTGTCCACCCCATGTCTTCATAAATCAGCACAGAAAGACATTGGAAGGTACGGCCAGTGGGTCAGAAATCCCTGTCTGTGTTGTCTGCACTCAGTCCTTTGGGGTGGCAAAGCCTCCTTGCAAAGTTGGGGGTGGCTCCAGACCCAGCCGGGACAGTGGGTTTTGTGGCATTAGCCAAGGAGGTTTATTAACTTTGTCCTCATGTATTAACGACTTTGGGTATCCTGTGGCAGCTCTTTGCACACAAAACTCTTCACAGGGCAACCGAGTGTGTGCCCGCTGATGTTGTGCACGGGGGCGAAAGGGGGTGCTTGTGGTGGGACCCTGCTCCAGTGGCCTGGAACCGCCAAGAAGCTTGGGAGGAAAGGTGCAGAGAGGAGCTTGATAAATAAGATGATGTGAAATTGAGTCACTGCATAGAGATGAATCAAAATTATAAAATCAATAGGTATTGATCTGTGTATATCACACAAATAACTGTGCCTGAAGAGATGCCCAGATTTAACACACTGATTATACGGCAGTCAGTAGAAATAACTTGAGATCTGAGGAGCTATTATGTTTTAGTTTTTCAGTGCTGCAGCTGAAGCTGATCTTGGTTGAAGTCTCTTTTAAATTTTTTCCTTCTTGAGGTTCTTGGTAACAAGTATATTTAATCAACAAACCAAAACTGAAGAACGGATTTTTGGCTTGCAAAATACTCTTGGGCCATCCAAAGCTGGAGTCCAAACACTACAAAGTCTTCTAAAAATATACACTTTTCATTTTAACTTCCATTTGCTTTCACTACTGGCCTCGCTCATACAAGCCAAGGTCACGACACTTCAGACATGTCTGCTGGCCACTGGGCTACTGACTGAAGTGGCAATGAATCACCTGGAACAACACCTGACATGGTCACCAAACCCTTCATGTGGCTGGTTGGAAATCAGGACAACAAAGTCTTTGTTACGTCCCATTCATCTATATTCTATTTCTATCTTATTTTTTTTGCACCCCTTAAACTGGTGGAGCTGTGCTATATCAAAAGGAACAAGGATTTCGTGGAGTTTTGGGGTTTCTGGTCAGTCTTTTGACATTGACCTTCCTCCCTCTTCCCCATCAGTAGATGTGTTAATGGAGGAAGGATGTACTTAGCTCTCAATGTGTCAAGTAGCTGTCACTGTTACTGCTTTCTTCAAGATTATTGTGGTGTTCTTTGTCCTCTCATTTTGACCACTAAACCCAGGGTAAATACAAACCTAATAAATGTATAAAAAGGCTTCAGACCAGTTACTTGTCATATGTGGGCAACCATGGTCTGAAATTTCCCATCTTTCTTCATTGACTGATAATGTTCATTTTCCTTTGCTGGATTAGATCTGCTGAGTAGATTTCTGTGCATATAAATGATATTTTGGAATGAAACCCTCACATTTTATAAATCATTCATGCCAATTCAGTTTCTTCTTTCTGTAGAAGTGTTTCCTGGTCCACAACAGCATTGATCTAAACCTATTATTTTCTGTTTAAGACAAAAATTCATTATTAATTTAGAGATTTAAATAAGAATTAAGTAATTCTGAAGTGTTAATGAGCGCTCACAACTCCCACTTTCATCGTCTATAGCCCTGCTAAATATACCACAAGAACCAGGGAAAATTGTGTTCATTCATATTGTAACATATATTTGTACTTTATCGCCGAACCTGACACATTTCCTTTGTGTAATACACAACTGGTTCGAGCTTCTGTTCACTGCGCCTTGCAGGAGAGCTTCTATCTTAGGTTTATTTCTGGAGGTGTCACAAAGATTACATTAAAATGACAGGATACCCAAATATCTGACATATACTGCGACTCCTGCAGGTTCCCAGAGGCACCATGCTTTGGTTTAATCCAGACCTTGCCCATGCCTGCAGCCCTGATGTGCTCCAGACCCAGAGTCCTGGACTTCAACAGTGGCTGGATCTGGGACAAGCTTTTGTCTGGAGATGCATCAGGTCCTTGGGGCTGCTACAGCCCCCAGGCAGCCTGGGTCTGGGCTGAGTGCCCTGTGCAATCCCAGGACTACACAGTAATTTTGGGTGGAAACTGCATTCTCCTCTAGGCTGGATCAACACTTTTGGCCGCCGGTTCAGCTCCAAGGTGGCTAGATGTCTTATGTCAGTTCTATCTTCTGCATTTTTGAGCTTCTGGTGCTTCCCTGGTAAATGTGTGACCACGTTCCCAGGCCCTGATCTCACTCCCTGATCTCACTCCCTGATTTCATCACTCCTTGAAAAGCCAGTAGAGATGCCCACCTTGCTCAGCCGTTACATCCCACGCAGCTCCCTTAACCTCAGTGAGTCTCCTGCTTTGCCCCAGGTGAGGATGTGGCCTGAAGGATGCATAGGGAAGAGTTTTGTAAAAGGAAAGAAATTATCTTAAGTGCCATCTTAATTATACTGGATTCTCAGCAATACAGATTATACAGCCTCTGAAATAAACTGTTAATTTCCAAAGCTAAAATATTTTCCTAGCTAAAAAAGGGCGATAAAGTACAATTTCTGCTACAGATGAGCCATATTAAAGCATGCAGAGCTGTTTTAACTGGCAGAGACCAAGCAGCACCCCCCTATTCATCCATGAGAAGCTCTGAACACTGGCGGGCAGACTGGAGTTTCTGTTCGTTGCAGTCAAAGGAAAGAACTGAAAAACAACTTCTCGGTGAATGAAAGTTATGGGAAAATATTGAATGAGGTTTCTTCCTAGCCCACCACTGATTTTCTCCATGAGCAAATCTCCATATTCCATCTGTCAAAACAAAATTAGAATCTTCCCATCCAGCACACTTTTTACCCCATCCATGCCAACTGTAAGCCTTTCAGGGCAGAGACTTGTGTTTATTATTTTTCTGACCACAAATGGTCCCAGTTTCAACTGGGCCCTCTAGGTGCTGCTGTAATACTAATAATACTAACACTTATAATTCTGCTAGTAGCAAATTCAGCCTAACATTTTAGGCTTAAATAAGTTGTATGAAAAAAATGGTTATAAAACAGTCTCCATCCTCCTTCCAATTCTGCAGGTCATTTTGCATCTGCAAACCTCAGTTTATGGATTGATGTGCACCTTATATATTGTATCTTGGGAATGTTCTGTCTACAAATCTCACACAAAATTTGCAACATGACTTGTGGATATAAAAGCTCCAGGAAAAAAATGCCTGAAGGTGTACCACTTACCTCCCTCCTCCTCCACATGCACACATGCCCAACTGCTTTTTTTTTTTTCCCTGCTTTGTTTTATCAGCATGGTGCTAAATTACCAAGTTTGAAATTTCTTCAGCAAAGAAGGGATGTATGCCAGAATGCAAGTGCCCCGAGGGATCTGAGTCTTAGGGGAAAAAGCCCTTAATTTCCAAGTTTATAGGTAGCAGCACTTTCTTGAAATTGGAAAATGTTCAACTCGCTTATGAAAGAAATCTGCCACAAGGATATGCTGATGTTCACAGCTATTTCATTAATAACCCATTGTGATCAACACACATTTTTTTGGTTATAGGACAGGTTTATTTTGACACCTGTATCAAATACATTCTGCCCTCCCCACTCCCCTGAAATTTTCCCAGTGAGCAAAATCTCCTTGTTGTGCAAAATCTCTTTAGTGCAAACCAGGTAGCTCTTGGAGTAGGATTTTTCAAAATTTATCAGGCACCTTTAATCACGTGTGGCTAATTTATGTGGACTAGTGCTTCAAATGCATGCCCAGGGCTAGTTAAACATTTACTGGGCAGGACCCCGGTTTGCACACCTGGGGTGGGTGCACACAAACAACTCTGCCCACCAATGGGTTACGGGGGGGAACCTGACCTCCTCACATGGCACCTGTGGTCCAAATATTTTACGACTTCGTCCCGTGGAGACTGCCAGAGCACAGGATAGTGATCAGCCTTGCATGTTCCTCTGCTGGCTGAATAAAGTTAGCATTCCTGAATTTCAGTCCTCCTGTTGATGGGGATTTTAACCTATTTATAGTTTCATAACAAGCCTGTAACAAAGAATTATCTGTCTCCTACCCACATGTAAAAAAAATGTCTGATGCTACTGTCAGGGCTTGGCAGGGAAGCAACGTTTCTATCCGTAGCCTGCCTTTAGCAGGGTATCCCCTCTTGCAGGCAGGTGCCTTGAAATAGGAGGAGGATTAATCGTTGCTATTAGAGCCTTTGCTTTTCTCCGCAACCTTCTCTTCGCAGGGATGATGAGTTAATTCAGCTGGAACAATGTTAGTTCATCAAGTTTTGTGGTTTATCTGAAAATCGAATCCCAGTAATTTCATATGCCAGCTGACTTAATGCCTATTTAGTTCATGTTTTAGACAACTGCGGTCGATAATCACAACGGGTTTAATACAAAACGTAGATGGGATGAAATTGCTACACCGTACACCGATGCTTTCAGGCAGGTTTTTCTTCCCTGCTGCGGGAGCTGGTTATGTTGGCCATCTGCACGTGTGTTTCTGCGTGTAGGACCTGTACCTGCCTCTGCTGAACATCCACTAGAACCATCCACACATGTACATTGGAAACAGCAAATGCAAACCTGAAAATTTTAAAATGAGTGTTTGAGTTTTTATTGGGTGATAAATTGCTTCTTTCTCTTATAAAGTCTGCAGGTGTTTATGTCCACTCTTGTACGCCTAGTTAAAACTTTGGCTACAATAGGAATGCTTTGAAAACAGCCAGTCACTCCTAAAATTGATTATTAAAATAGAATTATCTCTTAGGCATCACATTCATTCTTGTGTGTAAAGTTCTGTTGTTTAACCCTTCCAGCCCCTTTCAGCCTGGCATTTCCCCTGCTTTGGTATTTTCTTTTCCATCCTTTTGCTTTGCAAACTCTGTTGCCAGACTCTGGATAGTGCCAAGACCCCAAGGCTTGCTGCACTGCACCCTTCCTGCAGGGCTCTTCCTAATGCAATGACGGGCTCTGGGGCTGGGAAAGGTCTTCCAAAACAAACCCTCAGATTACTTGCAAAATGAAAATGCTTGAAAAGTAAAAATTTGGAAGAAGTGAAGAGTTAGTGGATCCCTGTTGAATTCTTATGCACCTAAATACAAAGGAAGTCTGTAAAATCCTTTTACTCTGCTTTTTACCACCCAGGTATGGTGTCTTCTCAGGGAGAGTTTTTTAGAGTTCTTCCAGTTTTAGAGCAGCTTCTGCAAAAAAAGGTTGTGTTTCCAGGCAGAGAAGCAGTGGTTACCTCAGGAGGGAGCCTTTGGCCACCCCATGTACAGCCTCCATCTGCAGGGTCCCACTGCTGCATCTCTGGATGAGCAAATTGTGGGAAGCAGGAGTGGGCACGGGTCTGGTGCAGTTTTATTCAGTTGTATTTCAGCAAGGATGAATGAGAGAGTCCTAAAAAAAACCCCAAATCACACTGTTTTTGGTCATGTTGGTAGGTTTTAGAGGGCTGTGCTCAAGGTCTTTTATTCTTTAGGTGGTTAAGAGAGGAAAGAACCCTTCCAGGCTGCCCAGCATGTGGGGAGAGATGCAGAATAAGGGCATCGCCAATGGAGTTTCCCAGATTCTCCCAGAATTTTGGCTTTCTTTCAAAACACGAGAAAGATAAAGGACAGGAAAACACACAGCTTCTGGGTGGACAAGAGGCCAGTACCCACATCAATCAGCCTCTGTCTTAAATTGTCCCATCTCTAGTAGGTGTTAAAATGAGCTAGCTAACATGGGTTTCTTCCCTGACTTTCATCTTCGCGCACACTCGTGCCAAACTTGCCTGGCAGGGACCGTCTCACCCTGCGGGTGCAGTAACCCTGAGTGTGCAAAGGGCCTGGGCTGGATTTAGAGGCTTCCAGACTCTTCTGTAATGGAAGTAATGAACACTCCAAAGGAAAACAGCAATGGTCCTCGGCATCCAGCGCCAGAGCACGCGCTTTGGCAGGGAAACCTGGGGAAAGATTCGGAGGAGGAAAATGAGGAGGTTTTTCTCCCGTTGCAAGGAGCATGCTCACAGTGGGGGGTGGACAAACAATACTACATCCCTCAGCATCAAATTTTGGGGTTGGCTGTAAGGACTGTGTTTTATTTGCAATAAGGCATTATAACATCTCTTCCTGCCGTGAGGAAGGGCAGTTTCTACTGGGTTTCCAAGCCTTCCTCCCCAAGGAAGGAGAAAATTCACCCAGGCAGCTGGATACTAGTCACTGGCTCATTTTCACACCTTCCTTACTGATGGAGAAGGTAAATCTGCTGTGATCTCTCTTTTTCTCTTGGTGAGCAGCAAGATCAAGCTCAAACTGGGGTAAGAAAGAATGTGGTATTTTAGAGCACAGATTTTAACCAGAGAGAAAAAGCGGAGCCTTTCTGCTCGGTATATGGGCAGTAGTTTGGCTCCTGCCAGTAGCAGCACCGTGGCCGCTCCAGACCATAAGAGGGGTGGGAGCGAGGAGCAGCACCAGTGGGATCCGGGGGACTGCATCACCCGTACCTGGAGCACCTACCCCCCGTGTGTGCCTGCTGTGCATCTCCTCTGCACGTCTGCTGTATGTATTTATTTATTCCAACGCCGTGCTGGTGGGGGTGGTCACACAGCAGGAGGAGGAGATCAGACCCAAACTCTCGCAACCTCTGTGCATGGCTGGGGGCTGTGTGTGCTCTGCAGGTCCCCGAGCACAGCCTCGTCCCCATGGGAGTCATGGAGACCCTTCAACTTTTTTATCACCTGCGCACGCACCACTCTAATCTTTTTGCAAGGATATGGGGTGGTTTATTTTTTTTTCCCCTGAAGGCAGTTGGTATTTTCAGCAGGGAGGTGTGTGTGTTTTCGGCATACTCCTCATTTCAGACTGGTAAATGCCCCTCACTGCCTGGCTATGGGAGGGGGTGAGTGCCCCCATCACAGCTGGCAGTTTTGGGCTTTGCACCCTGCAGTTGCCAAAAGGGGACCCCCTCCACCAGCGGGGTGAGCCCCAGGGGTCCTCAGAGCCCCCTGCTGCCCTGGGAAAGGGGGTGCTGGGTGCGGCAGAGAGCTGATCCCCCCCCTGCGTCCCGCAGCCGGGCCGGGGGGAGGAAACCCACCCTCCAGCAGTGCCGGCAAAGCCAGTCTGACCCGAGCAAATGAAAATAATCAAAAGTAATTAGAAGCGTGCTGAACTGCTCCTCGGAGATCTGTGCGAGAGAATAAACATGCCGGAGCCCTCTGAGCCACTGCAAAGGCCCATGTCTGAGCTGTTAGGTGCCCTGACCTTGTCCACATAAAGACGTGATTTATGAAGTGCAGGGCACAGCAGCAGGGCTTCTGTCTTCTCCAGAAGAACCAAATTACTGAGGTGGAGATTAACATGCTTTCAGTTGGGCCCATTTCCAGACCAAGGGAAATTTTTTATTTACATTTTTTTACCTTTAATTTCCTCCTCCTCTCCCTCACTCGAAAACTGCCTTTGGGCCGGGAGGGACGAGCCCGGCAGCATGTGAGGGCAGGAGGGGCGGCAGGGACGGGGCAGCGGCATGGGGGGCCGTGGCAGCACCGCGATGCCAACCACCACCGTTCCTTCGCACGAGCGCTGGGAGGGGTCCATCTCTTCCCCCTGAAATAAGCAGCAGCAGTCGTGGTGTTGCTTGATTTTATATTTTTTTAAGTTGCTATCCACAACGCAGAGTGGCAGGAATTAGCATGCAGAAATTGTGTTGCCTTTCCTACTTGTCGCTGTTTTCCTGGGTCTGTCCCAGAGTGTTTGGGTGCATCAGAGGCTGTTGTTTTCTGCATGTTTCTTCTGTTTTCCTTTTGTGTTTCTTTTGCTTTGCTTTTTCCTTTCTCCCTCACAGCTTGATATGCTCACCTAGTATTTTAAACACTCACCGCAGTGTTAGTCAGGATGCTCAATGTTGTGTTTAGTCACCTTGAGAAGTATAACATTAAACCTCACTTAAAAATGTGGTTATGAAGTGGCTTGCTCTATAAATGTAAGGATAATATTAAGCCCAATATGAACATTTACGGTATTTAAAAAATCACTAGTGACTTGTCTGATTTTTCACCATTGTCCTTTGCAGTGTTTGTCCACAGGAAGCCCATTAAAAGTGGACAGTGCAGTTATTTCATCTGGCTTTGGCTGAGCTGCTTTGCTTTGCTTTAATGATGTGCTGGAATGCACGATGCCCATAGGGTCTCCATTATGAGAACTTTTACTTCTGGGACGACCATGAAGTTAAAGGCTTAAAAGAGGCATCAGTTTACAGCCTGGTGGGAATTACTAGCAGACTCGAGTACTAACTCCTTACTGCCTCCACTAATATAGCGACTTATTTTAAATAAACAATTGCAAAAGGGACCCTGTGGAAATATTTGGGCCTCTTCAAGCACCTACCAAACTGTCTAAGGGGCGAGAGAAAAGGCTATAGATGTGCTTAAAAGATTTTTGCTTAAAAGAAGGAAAATATATAGGGGGTGCGTGTAGCTCCAATGTCCCCTGACATGACTGGCGGTGGGGCTCAGCTTGCCCCCCAGCGCCCCGCCACGAATCCCATTTGGCTTGGGAGCATGTGCCTTCCTCCTCCTCCTCTTCTTCCTCCTCCTCGGGCCGCAGTCCCCTCCACCCTGCTGGGGTACACCCGATCCGCAGTGCATGCAGCGGAATTGCCAAAAATAGGGGGGGGTTCCCCCAAAAAAGGGGATTTTTCACCCAGAAAGAGTATTTTTCACCAAAAAAAGGGGTTTTTTTCGCCCAAAACCGGGTAGCGGCGGGCCCGCAGCTGCGCACCGCCCGCCCTTGCCCCAGCACCGGCCCCAGCACGGTCCCCGTCCCAGCTCCCGCCCCGGGCGCGTCCCGCAGCAGCCCCGGCCCGTGTCCCAGTGGCGAGCGCCACCTAGCGGCAGCGGGCGGCGCCCGGTTGGCGGCAGAGCCCCCGGTGCCGGGGCAGCTCCGCTTTGCCGGTACCGGGAGGGCCTTTTGTTTATCCACCGGCGTTTCCTCCTTTTGTGGGAAAGCTGAGGGGGTGTGCGGGGGTTGGGAGGGGGGGGCTCCGGCTCGTCTCGAGGCCTGCGATCAGGCCTATGGGCTGGAGCAATCAGTTTCCCAGATTACTTGTATTTAATACACAATGCATCATAAAACAAATCCCTCATCCTGACAGGAAGAAAATAGAACAGCTCATAGCTCGAGCCTGTCCAATTTATGGCTAAATTAAAAAAAAAAAAAAAAGAGAGAGAAAGAAAAAAAAATAATAATAAGGAAAAAAAAAAAAAAGCTCCAACAATGGGCGAGCAGAGGGAGGGCAGGAAATCAATGGTCCGGCAAACCGGGCGGGCGGTGCGGTTCTCAGGCCCGGCTGCTATGGGAATCTCCCTCCAGGTTTTTTGAGGTTATTGACAAAGGATTTTTTTTTTCCCCTGTCCTACCTACCACCACTGCGTTTGGGTTTTTATTTTTTTTCCCCCTTCTCTCTCCCCTCCCTGCCTCGAACAATAGCTATTATCTGAAATAACAGTTCAATGTCACAGATAACAGGCCGCTGAGACGAATTAATCATCATCTCTTGTCACCCGGCTTCTCGCCCTCCCCCTGCCCTCCTTCGCTGGCCCTCTCCCCGGCCCCCCGGAAAGAAAAATGGACCTTTAGTCTGAGAAATATATCTGCACTTAAAAAAAAAAAAAAAAAAAAAGGGGGTGGCACTTCTGGATCGTGCAATAAAAGATACAGTTCAACCCTCTTATTTTTTTTTTCTCCCCTGCTCTCTTCCCCAAAATACACATATATACGTGTATCTTGCTGTAGTTAGCTCGGACGGTGCCAAAGTTTGCCGGCCGGTTTGCGGTGGGATTTCGGGGCCGTTTGGCGAAGTCGGGAGAGACTCGGAGCCGGTGGGGGCCGCGGCTGCCCCGCGGGAGGGAGCGGAGCGGGCCCGGCCACCGCCGGCAGGCAGAGCCCAGCCTCCCGCCGGCTCCACTCATGGGATTCGTTACCAAATAAATAAAGGAGGAAGAAAAAAAAAAAAAAAAAAAGAATCGTGTAGGAAACGCCGGCAAACGGGGCAGTAGTTCCGCGGCACCAAACGGGGTCGTCGGGAAATTGGTCGGGGAAAAAAAAAAAGTTGCATTTAATTAAAAATTATTATTAATAACCACAGTGACGGCGAGGATGAGACTAACTCGGATAACGAGTCGGGCGCGCTGGCTCCTGGAGCGCAGGGAGAAGCTGTCGGGGCGAGCCCGGAGCGTCACCCGCCCGCCGCAATCCCGCTGCCGGGCCTCTCCGACGGCGCTCCGGGCTGCGGGGAGCGGGGGACGAGCGGCCAGGCGGCGGGGACGGGGACGGCCGGGGTATAAATACCGGCGAGGCCCTGGGGCACCGCGCACTGCGGCAGTCCCGCGCCGGCCTCGGGCGGGGGGATGCTGCTGGAGGGGGGGTTTGCCGGTGAGCCCCCGCGGCGGGACCGCTCCTCCGCGACCTGGCGGTGACCCCCGGCCGCGGGGTCGCTGTCACTTTAAGCGCGCCGGGAGCGCTGCCGCCGCCGCCGCCGCCCGGGACGGGGAGGGGGGGGGCAGTGGGGGGGG
>VZTO01019064.1:385458-477722 GCA_013400615.1 Syrrhaptes paradoxus
AAGAAATGGAGTTGATAGCAGTTTAAGTTAAAACTCCTGAATATTGTTTTTATTTTCCTTATTGCTTGCAGAGCTCTGACAGTGACGCAGCCACACAGTGTTGTGAAACTGCTCTGAGTTTCTAGGTCTCTTTCCCCTCAACAAAACGGCTCCTGAAGATTCCCTTTGGTTTATCTATGGAAAATTCCAAGCGCCTCAAAATGAGTTTACTTAAATTTTGAGTTGCTGTGTGTGCTGCAGTAGGCTTTTGGGTTTGGGTTGGTTTTTTGCTTTGTTTGGGGTTTTTTTTTGCCTGTTTTGTTTTGTTTCCTTATATTCAAGGACATGCTTCTGCAATGGGAGAAAAACCAGTAGTATTACACTCTTAACAACATGCCCAATGTCAGTGATATAAACTTACAGGAGTGAACCTGCCATTGTAGGTTTCACCAGATCTGATCACATCTTACACGTTTTACAAACTTTTTTTTAATCTGCAGACACAGCTTCGTGTTTCAGGTTTTACTGCTGCTGCCCCCCCTCCCTGGTCCGGGCAGGCAGAAAACAGCGGAGCCTCCTCCAGCAGCCTAGACACACAGCCACCTGCAAAAGTTGTGTATTTAAGGAATAGTTTTGAGGCTTTGTTGTCAGAGAGTGAAATTAAGGTTTTGGCTGTTGTGGGTCAAGAGGGTGCACGCATGCTGAGCTCATACGGGGCCCTATTCTGCCATGATTCTCCTGATGAGTTATTAGTTTATTAAGCAAATAAAGCTTAATCCAGCTTCCACTGAAAATCTGTCTCCAATGGAGCGGGGTCGTGTTCGCTTAGGGCTGGTGGAACAAGAAGCCCATCGGTGGTGATTTTCCACTTGTTGCAGTCAGAGCTGAGGCTGTGGGTGAAACTCCCGCCCGGTCTTGACGTCTGCCTGAGTTACATGGAGCTTAATACACTGGTGGTGTGACCGCTGTCGGCATTGGCCTGTCCTGACGTGACCTAAAAGAAATTGTTTAAAACCAAAACCAGAAACTGATCGTTGCCATTTCTGTAAAGCGATAAGCTTTTTATTGATGATTCATGTTTAATAGAAGTGGTAAGGCATGTCATCTCTAGGCAAAAATGCTTTCTTGGTGATGAGAGCTGTCAAATCGTCCTGGTGTGCTTGCCAGAAAGAGTGCAGAGGACTGGAGATGTCCACAGAGCCAGGATAAGGCTGTAACTCACTTGATACTTGGTGTGGTTCGTGGATGAAGATGTTATAAGCCAACTGTGTGGTGAGGTCACCTCAGGAGAATGGGTGGACAAGCAGAAGTTGTGGTCTGGTGTCGGTGGTCAGTGACCTCAGAACAGGAGATTTTGTGAGGCCGGAGCAGCTCGGATGGATGTGGCAGCCCCTCACCCGGATGCAGGGCTTTCACAGAGGCTAAAATTTACCGACTATGGAAGAAGATATGGGTATCACGGGGGAGGTGCCCTGCAGCTAGCGAGATGCTGAAGAGGGTGTCCTGCAGAGGGACATCCAACAGCTCCCTCCTCATTTTGGGAGAGCAGGAGACACCTTTTACCTCAGAAGGTGGAAAAATGGGGGTTCCTGGTGCCATTTCAGGAGAGCGTCCTCGCTCCAGCCCCTCCCGCTTGATCCACCTTGACGATTTTGGGGCATTTTGGAAACAAGGAAGGATGGTCACCATCTCGACAAGGTGAATGGAAGGGTCCTCTCCTCTCCGCTGGGATCCCACCTGTGCCCCCACGCAGACACTGCTGAGTTTTGCCTGTGGATTTTGGTTGAAGTTTTCTTTGGGTCCAATACAGTGCTCAGGAAGGACTCCTCTAAGTTAGCCCTTGGAAAAAACTCCACTTAATTTCAATTTGTTGTTCGCTTGAATATGGCAAAGAATCTGGCTCGGGTTTCATCACACAGTTCTCCAGCTGCAGAAGATCTTCATCATAGGAGCTACAATTGAAGCTTCACTGTTTTGACCTTTTTCTTTCTTTTTTTTCCCCCCGCTAATACTTAGTTATGGCTCGTTGCAGGGTTATGTATCCATTTGTCCTCATTTTTCTGGTGGGCATAAATGATCAAGCTCCTTGAACATAACGCATATTACTAATTTTGGACATTTAGGTTGTTTTGCTTTTCAAGCAAGTTCCACTCTTGCTCTGAAGTGGTGCGGAGGCGAATGCCAGTTGGTGGTGTGCCTCTCTGGGCATTCACTTTCCTACCCCAGCTCGGAGCACGCTCTCCTCCCATGCACCGGAGTGTCGAAAGGTGGCCAGGAGCTGGGGCTGGTGTCTTGCTTGGGGTAGATGTACCCATTGCATGAAGTGAAGGCCAGGAGCCTGTTGGGTGTTGGATGTTGGCACAGGGATCTGTGGGGAGCTGGTGGGCTTCACCAGACTTTCACCAGGGTGCGCTCTGCCTTTGGGGTCTTCTGTTCCTTCCCACTGTCCCATGCAGAGCAGGTCCTCCGCTCGGTCCTCCCGCTTGGCTGCAGGACAAAGTCACTTAGTGCCGTCCCCTGTGGTGCTAGCTCAAAGTCCCATACATTGCCTGTAGAGTTAAGGTAGAAACAGCACCAGCTCCTCTTGCCTGCCCTAAAATCTGGATTTCCCAGGCAGTGCTGGGGCACATGCACTGTTTTCCAAAGCCCTTGTGTACACAGGAATAAAGGGTTTAGCCAGATGTAATGGAACATAACTCCTCTTTGGGGCTGAACATGACAGATGCATGTGCAGCAGTTTATGTTCATAGGCTGAAGTGTCACTTTTTCCCCCCAAACCAGCACCCTTCAGTTAAACCTTCTGGGGGGCTGGAGGGTACGCTGGATGGGAGCGGAGGGAGGGCTGGGACAGAGCAGTGCGGGTCCGGCCAGGGCAGGGGGGATGGCCAGGGGTACTTCAAAGCATGCGGGCAGCGGCGGCCGAGCGTGCGGCCCCGGGCAGAGCTCGCGGGGAGTGCGTTTTTGCTATTATTTCAATTATTACAACTTCCTGAATAGGTTGAAGGTCATTCATAATTCACACTTCTGTCATCCTTACACATGCCAAATGCAGTCCATTAAGCATAAATAAAATTTCAAGTGCCTGACCAGGAAAAGTAAACTGGGATTCATAACAATGAGGCCTTATTCATCCATTTAAAAGTAAATTGTGTGTGTTCCTTTTTTTTTTCACCCTCCCCTTTCCCTTTACGGCTTTGCAGTTTGGGAGCTTTTATTTCTGCTCGGTAGCATAAATATATGACCTGTGGTGTAGGCAGGCACAGAGGGCTGATGAGTTCGGCCTCCCCCAACTTCTCCCAACCTCAGACCCCCTGAACTTTGAAAGTGTTTCCAGATCTGGATCCGATTTTGCTCTTCCTATATAAACTGCAGTCACACACCACTGATCCCAGGGCATGTGAAATGCGCATCTGGACTTTGCTTTTATTTTCTTTCTTTTTTTCCTTCCTCTGGCTGTTCCTCTACCGTGCAATAGCTCTTCCTATATTTTTTGAGGCAGACTGGTGCACGACCACTTGTAGTGAGCACAGGTTAACCCGAGAAAGTCAGGTAATGAAAAGGGCTTGGTAGGCTGAAGAAGTGAAAGTCGTAAAATTAAAACATTTCCTTAATTACAGTAGAGTCAGGACTGCCTCCTAGAACTCTTCAAGCTTTGCAATAGAAAAATCCATTTATTCTGCATTACTGTTTCCTTATACAAAAAATACTGCCTGCGGTAGAGGTAGCTGTTGCAGAGCAAGGGCAGCCTGGAGGGGACCTGCAGGTCTTGGGGTAATTTATGAGTTTTCCCATCCGGGGGCTTGCAGGACCCCCATGCCGTCTGCCCTCGGCAGGCTGCTGCTGCCTGAAAACTCAAGCAGCGTGGTTCATTTCCACAGGACACAGTTAAGTTCTCGGTTTTGCTCAGGCAGGACAATTCCAGGAGGTTTTAGGTGGGAAGAGTGAGAAAAAAGCTTTCTATGTGAAGTAATAAGGACAGCTGTTAAATCAGATTAAATTTACCTGCATGATTATTTTGGTTTGAAGTTCAATGTGTTTAATTTTAGATCCTCACTGGAACACAATCTGGTATATAAACTGTTAGTGCATGTGGGGTTTTTTTGTACATACAGAAATTAGAAAAAAAAAGGTTTTAATAACAATTAAAGCTAGTATTTTAATAATAATAATGAGAACATGCCAGAACTGGAAATCTGTCACTTGGACCTTGTTTTAGAGGGCGTTAATTCTGAGATACAAAATAAAGAAACATCACTCAATGTAAAACATGGAGTTTTTTGATGTAGTTCATCTGGTTTCCCTGCTGAGGTACAGAGCGGCTGGCCAAGTAGTTTCTAATGCGTAGCTTAATCACCTCTGATACTTTCCAATACCAACACAGACAGGACAATTGGCTGCAGAGTTTACCCACTGGTTGAGGATTTGTCCCACAGCTGCAAGAAAGATGCTGCATCGTAGCAAGAGTTCCCGAAGAGGAGTGATGCACCCCAGCACATAACTTTGTGAACAACACCCTCTTTATGCCCGTGTACTGTCCATGTGTCCTCACTTTGCAACAAGAGGTGAAAAGGTCTAGCAAAATACCTTTGACGGGACAGGAAAAATTTCCGTTTGCTCCTTGGTGTGGATGCACTACTGTCCTCAGAAGAATAGCTGAGTTTACCTGACTGTGACACAAAACCTGGGAGCACCGAAGCAAGTCCTGGGCAGAGCAGGAGCTTTGGCACAATCCCTCTGAGATGGTGGAGGTCCCACCTGGCCATGGGGTGAGCCTGATCCTGCTCCCACCCTGAGTGGGAAGTGGGTGCTGTTTCAGCAGGGATGTCTGCAGAAGTCTCTCTGGTCGGTGTGCAATGCCATACATCTATTTCCACCCAAAGCCAGCCAGCAGACAGGCTTCTCTTCCACAGGTTGGACTGTAGCTTCCCTTTCAGATGTGTGGAGCCCATCATACTTCTGGAAGAAAAAAAGTTTTCAGTACATTTGTCTTTATAAATAGGAAAAAACAAGCATTGCTTAAAGCAAATATTCACTGGATGCAGCACTGACATCAGATTTATATTTACAGGAATTAAAAGCTGGCTTCACTTTAGTGTATTTCAGCCTTTGATCAAATGAGTTGTGTTTCCCCAGGTCGTCCCCGGTGCATTGCAGCCCACACACCAGCCCCGTGTCCTCTGGCAGCATCGGCTCCGGAGGGGATTGTGGTACCAGGCATTTGCCTGGCTGCATGGAGAGACATGCGTGAGACTCTGCCACGGCGCCCTTCAAAATACTTGTTGGAGTTCAAAATGCCCTCTACGAGGGTAAAAATGGCAAGCCCGAGCAGTCCCAGACGATGGTTCAACCAGGGTGGTGTGGAAGACGAGGGAAGTGCAGCCTGGGTGGATCAGGCTGCCCATAAACTCCTTCTCCTGGCTGTTATGGGAAAAATTAGCCATAAACAGGGGGTTGTGGCATGGGTACCTCGTGCCTGATGTGTTTTCCCAGCTCTTCTGACACCTGGCAGGGTAAGGGGTGGGTGGGGTGGTGGGCTGAGGCAGCCCCGGCAGCCATCACTGCTGCTCACCTGCATGCTTCCTCCAGAAGAGGTTTTGGGACAAGGGCAAAGAAAAGAAAACAAATCCAAGGAAAGACAGTTTATTTCGTTGTCTGTGGGCAAAGACTGCTTGTGCAGCACGAAACGATTAGGCTATACGGCCACCTCCTGGAGGACATTGGTATGTGCTTGGCTGGCGGGGCCACCAGATGGGTGATGGTTCCCGTGCGACCGGGCAAGGAAAATCCCCACACATCTCTAGACACCTTTGCGACAAATTCATCTGTTTGACTTTAAACAGTGGAGGTGATTTTCTGCTTTTCTACCAATCCACTGAAATGAGTATTGAGAGTTAAGAGTTTAAGAGCGAAACCTTTAAAAATAACATTAATCTGAGAAAATGCAAAAGCATCCTTTTTTAGCATAGGAAACATAGCTGTTCTTGTTTAACAAGGCCTGAGGAAGTTACTAATATTTATTTGAGCTGCTTCGTGGAGCTTTTTAGTGCTCTTCACATTTCCTGCGGAGACAGAAAGCAGCCAGATGGATTTTGGGAATTTCCTTTCAGCAGAGCTTCACGGTGCTGGTGTGCACTTACTCTGGGTGCACGGACCCAAAGGAGCAGCTCGTGTTTCTCCATTGGGCTTCTTCCCAATGGCCAGCACAGAGTCCAGTGTCACCTGTGCGGGGGAACTGGGTGCCACTGACCGGGGTCACCACCAGCAGCTTTGGCTGCTCATGGTGTTTCTTCATCCGGGACTGATTTTTCCTTTGATTCCTGTTTGAAGCTAAGGAATAACTAGGCGTGCTGGTTTGTGTAAGCCTCTCCCCTCACAGCTTTCTGGACTGCACGTGATTGAAATGGGGGGCTGGATGTCTATAGTTTAATCAGCAATGTCTTCTCAGGTCTGCTTTAGTTCCTTTTCCTGGTGTAACAGGAGTTATCTGTTTTATCTGGATCACTCAGGGATGCGTTTTATGGCAACTTTGTGCATGGGTTTGGTATAACCGAGCACGCAAATTGCTGGCGATATTTGCAGTCATCACACACCTCATTTTGCAGCAGAAGTTGTTGAAAGCAATCGTCCTTTTTATCTTCACAGAGCTCAAAGACCCAATGGCTTTGGGGCTGGAAGGAGCAGGCTGCCGTTGCTGAGATCGGCACCTCTCCAGCAAACGGCAACCAGCACCCGCCTGGGGCAGGGACTGGCCACGCGAGTTTGATCCTGTAATTCTCACCAACAGTGGTTTATGCCTTTTACCTGCTGTGGTAGTCACACTGCTTTCTCTCTCTTTTTTTTTTTTTTAATTTTTCCAGATATTCTACAGAGTGGTAGCAGATATTGAACCAGGAGAGGAGCTCTTACTGTTCATGAAGAGTGAAGATTATTCACATGAAACAATGGCTCCGGACATTCACGGTTAGCCACTTCTTACTGTCTAATCTAACAAAATGTATAATTCAAATTAAGCAAAAGATTAGGTAGATTTCTCCTCTGTTGGAATCCTTTTGAAGTCCAGGATGGCTTCACTTTAGCCAGGGAGGAGAAACAGACCACAGTTGTGTTTGTCTGTCTTCTGCCCTCCTGTTTCTCTGAAAGCTTTTCAGTTAATAAACCAGTCTAATATTATCACAACTTTCCTTCAGTTCCTCTGAAGGGTGAGTCTGCTCTCAAAAGTGATGCCAATGCTGGCATTAGGGGTTCTCTGTTTATTTTCATCACTCCAACCTGGTCCAACCAGGAGTGTAGTTTCATTCAGTGTTGCATTTGAAGGCAACTGAATGTCACTTCATTTGATGTTGCATTTTTCTACCTGCTAATCTGGCAAGCTCTAGTTTGCACAGTCGATATTTCTCAGCATTGCATCCCTGCAACTCCTAATGTTGTTCAGATTTTGCCCTCACTTACTTGAACATCCCTGGCAGAAACAGGTCTGCAGGTGTAACTGAGGGCAATAGTAAGGCTTCAAGATTGAAACTTGATAATTTTGTTGGTATTGCAAAAGGAGAACAAGAGTCCATGTCCTTATCTCTAGGTTGTGCTGCTCCTGTAGGACCTGTATGGACCTGATTATATGTTATTTTTTGTCACTTAGCCAAACAACTGTTACTCTGTCCTCTTGAAAAAAGAAAACCTCAGGTTGTTAGTGTTGCTGGGCTGGTGAGAACATTTGAGCCATTCTTCCTCGAGCTCATTCATTACTCATCTGGCATGCAGATTCTGGGTCTAGAACTCCTGAGCTACTGCTCAGATTTGTCCCCTGCCTCCAAAGGCTGCTTTTGCTCTCCTGCCTGTTGTGCACTGGGTTATACAGCCGCAGCAGGGACTGGGTGTAGGCTAGCTGCCTGGTGCCCCTTAGGTTGCAATTTCTGCCAATGTGGACATTTTACAAATTCTCAGGGCTTCAGGGACAGTGTACAGGGGTTTTCTTGGGGCAGGAGGTATCAAGGGCTGCACTTTCTTATCTGCCTGTACATTTTGTGCTCTTAAAAAAAAATAAGTAAGGATTATTCATTCATTCTAACTTGTTTGGTTGGTTTTTTTTCCCATGCTAGTAACTTTGTTTAGTTGTTGCTAACGACGTCCCCCATTTCAAGCACAGTGTTTTCCATGCCTTGTACCTATGGTCAAGTAGCTATTGTGTAGATGACACCAGAGAAAATATCTGCAGTCACACACAGGAATATGTCCCACAGTGCTAATTTGGAAACAGACTGAGTCAAAGTATTGCTTGTGGACAGTGGATAACAGGGCCCTGGGATGCTTCCTCTGGACCAACTCAACTGTCAAGTGGGAACCAACCACATACATTTGACATTTCAGACAGATTCCTCAGTGCCTTTTTGACTCAGAGCCCCTGGGCTCTGCAGGGCAGGTAACACTGGAACAAAAACAGGGCATCTGGCTCCTGGTATGGACCATCAGTAGAAAATACAGCAGAAAAATGTATCGTGGGATGCTCTTCTTCAGATTGCTTTTTGGGACTTTCTTCAGCTAATCTATTCTTTTGCAGGAATTACTAGTTAATGGAATTAAATATTCACTGCAAAGTGACACTCTAGTGATCTTCTGAACTCTTTTGCAGTAAGAAACATGTTGTGACCAATTTTACAGAATTTAAAGCAAGGTCCCCTGTCTTCATTACCCCAACTTAATGTCTCTGGCTTACTTTGAACAGGGTTGAGTATTGGAAAAGAACTCAAATGGAAGTGAAGAGACTTAAAAAAAACTCTATAGACACTCTTTTAGCTATTTTACATGCTGATGTTCACGTCTAAGGTTGTCTCCTTCATTCACAAAGGCAGCGACTGGCAGCCCTGGATATCCCCATTTAGGACAGTATATAAACACTCAGACTTCTGTCCTAAGCCAGTGTTAGAGATCTCTGTTGGATGTTGCTCAGGCAATTAACAGGTAGTATTGTGCTGTCATATATTGTAGAATTAAAGCATTATTATAAAGCCTCCTACAGCATAATTGTTTCTTTTGAGGTTCTTTTATTTTTCACTGAGTAGCCATTTATTTAACCCCAATGTCATGAAACTCCTGATGGGATGGTAATTAAAAGTGACTGAAAACTCATGTGGTCTCCCTGTGCCCAACCTGTCTTCCAGAGGAGCGCCAGTATCGCTGCGAGGACTGCGACCAGCTCTTTGAGTCCAAGGCTGAGCTTGTAGACCACCAGAAGTTCCCCTGCAGCACCCCTCACTCTGCCTTCTCCATGGTGGAGGAGGACTTCCAGAAAAAGCTTGAGAATGAGAGCGACCTTCGGGACATGCATGAAATCCAGCAGGTTAAAGAGTGTGATCAAGTCTTCCCAGACTTACAAAGGTAGGAGTAGATGCTTAAAACGTGATTGAATGAGAAAAATTCTGTAGTGGCTTCAGTCAGACCATGCAAGGGCATCAGCCGGGGCAGAATCTGAAACCTTCATCTTCAATGCAAACCAAAGGTGAAGATGAATAAAACTTCTGTGCCAGTTGATGTGTTATGACATAGAAATCAATGGAGTCTTAATAAATCAGAAATTTGGTCCTTGTATTGAAGTGCTTAGTGGGGACCTTAAATTAAGAGCTGGGTCTTCTGATAATCAGAAGACACTTCAGATAATTTAGCTGGTATGAACTGGACTGGTTGCAGTGAAATCAGAGGAATGATTATAGTTCAGATCAGCCAAGGTCTGGGCTCCTTCTTTTTAGGTAGAAATAACTTAGTACGTGTCTGAGTGGTGTTCACTGATGTTACCAATTTTATCTTTGCAAACAAGCCATGCTAATTAGAGGCAAGTTCTAGATGTTAATATTTGTATATCTATATGTTAGTATATATTTCTAGCCATACTGTCTTGAAACACTGGGCTTCATCTTTTTCTTATATATATCTCTGTTTAAACAGATAGACCCATGAGCGTGTGTACCTGAAACATGCATAGAATTTAAATAGAAAGTAAAACTTTTATAAGTTGAAGATTGTTTACATATTTGTCATGTAGTTTTTGTGGCTACTTAAATAGCATGTTGCAGTGCAGATTATGGCAAATTTGAAAATGACTGAAAGGTATTATTGAGAGTGCACAGGAGCTTCTGCAGCACATCTCTCACACATTCACATCTTAATGCTTTCGGGATGGATAACGTTGTCCTCAGCCAACATTTAATAGTAATGCTGAGATATCTCAATAGCAAAATACTGGGATAGATCGTCCGCTCCGTTGAGGTGGTGTGTTTCTTAGGAAGCTGATTTATAGCAGCAACAGACTCTGCTTTTATCCAGAGTCTGTAGCGCAGCTCCCACACTCCCACAGTGTCTTCCTTCTTCTCCATGTTGTGTGAGCACAACCTAAATAACTATTAACCTGCCCTTTGTGGGGTAGCAGTGCATTTATTTGCATTGCTTAATAATCAAATACCCCTTAAATATTGAGTTGACAATTTAGAGTATTTTATGGGTTCATATTTTTCATTGAAATCGTTCCTAGTCTGTGATTCAGGGTGTTGTGGTGTCTGTCAGAGGTTAGCAGGAATTTGTGCATGCCCAAGGCTAGCCCCTTTGGACAACTGCTCCTGGATGCTTCAGGTGCTGCTTCTGCAAGATGGAGGCACCTCTCTCAAAGCACAGATGCTCCTCAGCTCCTGTTGATGGAGCAGCGTCTCATGGGGGGGTCTCAGATCAGCATGTTGGATGACCTGATCCCTACACTTCAGCAAAATTAATGACACCAAAATTAAAACATGATGTGCCAAACATTGCTCCCTGTGTACTAGGTCAACCCCGCTGAGTGGGAATTTGTGCAGGCACAAGGTCTTATTCACCAGCTGATATTGAGCAGCATGCAGCTCCGTGTGTCTGATTTTCAGAGTGATTGACTCAAAGGGGCTGATGTAGTTAGATGGAGAATTGATTGTTCTAGAATTATTAGGAGGGGAAGACAGAATTATTCTTTTCCCTCAAAGGATGGAGTCCAAGAGGGGTAGAAATAAAGAGTATCCTCAGGGTGAAAGCATTTCCACTACCTGTGACTGAGAACGAAGGCTGCTATTTGGGTTACACAGCCCAAACCAGACTGTAAACCTGGCAGGTTTTGTCCCCTGGTTCAGCAGAGATAAGTGTGAGTTTCATGTGAAGAAGGACTGATCCGGTTTGGCACCCCAGGCTAAAGATCCAGTGATCTTTCCTTAAACATTAATGTGAGTTATGACTCTGTATGTGACTAAGCAATACAGGTGTTCAGAAATACGTATTTGCTGCAAATCAGTAATCAAACAGGAATTCAGAAAATTCAGAGACAAAAAGAAATTCAAAGATGTGAAACAGAATTTAGGTGGAGATTGAATACCCTAGTAATAGACTGAATAAACTACTAAGAAATGAATGAGTAAATAGCTACACAATTGGATATAGTTAATAAAATATAACTTCAGTTGTAGTGTAATGTATTTAGAGGCTGCCTGTGCTTATCCTGTCCTATTCCAGTGCAATTATTCTTCATCTATTCCTACTGTAAGAAAATTGACTCCCAGCAAAGGAGTGGAGTCAGGTGGTGGGATCCAAAGTGTGTTTAGAAGGAAAGTCATAAGGTAGAAATAATTCAGATTTTAGGGAAGAATTATCAGAGTGAAATACTGAGAGATGTATGAAATAATCTCCTTAGGGAGCGGTGTCAGCAGTGGCCTAGCAAAACATGAGGCGATGTGTTATTCTGGTAGGGAGGAGGATGTCCTGCCTCCTGGCTTGGGCAAGCCTGGTACTCAAAGGGCTTGGGTCTGTCAGGATTGGGCCTTTAATTTTATTTTTTTTTTCTGTGATTATGTGCTCTGCTGTCGCCTTGTCTTACAAACTGCTGATAAACCCACATGCGTGCGTAGGACATCACTGAGCCCTGTTCCTGTTTCCACAGCCTGGAGAAGCACATGCTGTCACACAGCGAGGAGAGGGAGTACAAGTGCGACCAGTGTCCCAAAGCTTTTAACTGGAAGTCCAACTTGATACGTCACCAAATGTCACATGACAGCGGGAAGCACTATGAGTGTGAAAACTGTGCCAAGGTACAGTGAATTTGGAGGCTGCCTGGCACTTCTTGTGCTGTTGGATGCATGGGAGCATTAAAGTGGGGATGCTCAGGGCTGGGTTGCAGGAGGGTGTAAGGCTTCTGCTGTGCTCCAGACGGTTTCTCAAGGGTTTACACTTCTACTTTGTAAATATGTTGGTTTTTTACCTCCTTGGACTTGGAAAAAGCTGTGGGTTCTGAACTGAGCACTGATGCAGGATGCTGAGCATCCCTGAGCTCAGGGCTCTGTGCTTAGCAAGGGCTGGTGGGGTGTAAGAGGACCATTGAGGGGCAATAAACCCCGGGGAAATGCAGGGTGGAGGGTGCCCAAGCTTTGTGTCAGCCAATGGGACCAGAAACTTCAGGGCACTACTGCAATGTAAATCAAAATGAGAAATAGTGGTGGGCCCTGACTGCGCTAAGTGGGTGCAACTGTCTCATCTCTAGAGCATCCCTGTCGCTTCCCAGCACTGGGCTTGATGTGCAGATTGTTTGTATAGGATGTGATGCTCTGCATTGCTTTTTATCAGCTTCCCAAAGTTTGGTCTTTTTGCACAAGGACTTTCTCGTTTTTAAGTAGATTTGCTGCAATAATGGGAATTTTATGTTGAGTGAACACTTGTAAGATGCAACCAAGCCCTGGGTGCTAGGACTGCATGCAGGATTTCTTACTGTCATGCACCTGTCACTGTAAAATATTTCTATTGCAGTAATGCTTAGAGGTTTCAAGCAACTGCATTTTGACTTTTTTTCTTTGAAGTCCCTGGCCTCAAAAGCACAATTTCTAATGGCAGGGCCAAATGCATCTGCTGCAAAGGGGTTAACAGATCAGCCAAATACTTGGCTGCTCCTGAGAAACTGAGGCCCCGTCCTGCAAGCACAGCTCCCATTGATGCCCGTTAGCCAGGCTGTGACACAGCCACAGTGTTTAATCTTAAATACTCCCAAATAGCTCCAAGGTTTGAATTTTAAAAGACTCTTGTAATAACTGGCTTCTTCCGCAGTTAAAGTTTCTTGGTTAATCAGTACTCATTTCCTAGCAGGTTTTCACGGACCCCAGCAACCTTCAGAGGCATATTCGTTCTCAGCATGTTGGGGCTCGTGCTCACGCGTGTCCAGAGTGTGGCAAAACCTTTGCCACTTCTTCAGGCCTCAAACAGCATAAACACATCCACAGCAGTGTCAAACCTTTTATATGTAAGTCTTCAACTAACTGTCTTTGGCTAAGTGTTGTTTCTTTTGTCAAAAAGCAGCGTAATCTGGAAGCAGGAGGTTGTGTTGTGCTCCCTTTGAATTTCCCGCTGGCTTAATGGTGGCTGTGAGTTATTTATTAAATGAGTTCTGGCTAGTTTGTAGTCTAATGCAAAGCACTATTTTAATACAATTTTCCTTTTCAGGCAAACACTGTATTCTGTATAAATGTCCATAAAAATGTACATCCCATAAATGTATATCCCATAAATGGGATATTTTTCCATGCACAGATACAAAGAGGAAGTGGGCAGTGGGGTTTAGCAAGAAGGAGCCATGCCAGGCTCGGTGGCCACAGCCTCGTTGCTTTGCATCGTGCTGAGCTGGCCACTCTCCTTCCCGCTCCTCTTCTGCCACAGGGGAGGGGGCAGTAGTGCCGGCGTGGGCAGGGGAGTTAGGCAGAGCCAGAAGTGCCTGGAAGGCTGCTTTGCTTGAAGAGTTAATTTTGGGACACAGAGTCTCCACAGCAGATGCCATGACTTTTGCTGGAGTTGGAAAATAAACCTTAAAAGCAGTGTATTTCAGTCAGAGGAGCTTGCTGCCCTCTTGGAGGCTCCTTTGCATGACCCGAAATTAAGTATTGAGCCATTAGATCTTTGCCAACAGCTGCTCCAGCAATAAAACTTGCCTCCTGTGTGGGTCTGACTCTGCACCGGGCTATAAATCGGATCCTCAAAGTCTCACGGGTTGTGATTATTGCTGAGCCGGACCCTGCTGGGAGATAGGGAAGCTGAGTGCACGGTAACATCACAGGTTGCTTTCTCTCTCTTTCACCAGGGAAGCAGAGGCAGAAAATGTTTGAGAATATTGTTCTTGGTAGTGCTAATCTCCACCACAGTCTTCTCAGGCACCTGCTATGGCTTGAGAGGCACCTTGTGACCACCTCCCATACTTGTCCCCTAAACTTCGTAATCTTTTGCTGCTTTCAACAATAACTTACCAAAATATCAACACTACACCCAACCAAAGTGGCAGCCGCACACCAAGATAATTCCTCAAGGGGAGGAATATTGGCTTGAAAGACTCATTTGTGTAAAGTCTGTATATGCGCAATTGGGTTAGATAATACTTTTGATCTGGGCTTCTTCAATGAAAACATGTATGACTGGATTGAATAGTAAATATCACTAATAATTTTTAAACCTCATTACAGGTTGAGTAATTACACTTAAAGTTTATAACATTATTAAAACCCAGTAACTTCTGGCTAGGTAGGGAGTCTTCAGATGGTCCTGTTGCAATGCCTAACATGAAAGTCTGTAAGTGGCACCTTTCATAAATGAAATAATGTCTCAAATCTTCTTTGTTACTATTTATTCAGATAAATCAAAATAGCAACCAGTATTCTTCCTATGTACAATATGAGGGATGAAAACCCATTGAGCAGCCTATGAATAACAGCCATGTAATTGCAGAACAAAAGGATTTGAAGACCACATGTTTGGTAGGCTTTGCTGAGCAATGGGAGGGATGTAGGGTCACCTAAAGGAGATATCTGTTTTCCACCAGAAGGCCACACACCATGAATTTCCTTGTACCAGTCTGTTTATGGCAACTATCTCTTATTACAGTACGCTGCCCGAGCTTGAGTGAAAATTCACCAACACGAGGGTAATTACTCACTGCCTTCACAGAATCTCCAGCCTCTCCAAATAGAAACCACATGCCATAATAGACTGAACATATCCATAATAGTACTTAGAGTAATTTTTTTTAATAAGCAGAAAATATGCAAACTTAAACTTCTGGCTAATTTGGGGTCCAGAGAAAATCGCACTACAGAGTGTGCATAGGCGTGAGATGAATTTTTGCAATTTGAGAGCCAGACTGGGAGTCTGCATTAAACCTGGGGTCTGCAGAGCAATAAAAGCTTCAAGCAGGGAAGCTTCCCTTACAAGTTAGTTGCTTAAAAGTATGACACTGAGATTTAAAAGGTGTAATAAGGTATAATAGGAGAAATGAAACCCAGCTTCTGTTGCTTTGATATGTGGAAGCAATTAAAGTTGATAACCGTCCTCCATCTACTGAAGTTTAAGCAAAGCTTTACTTGGAAATAGAAGTCATGTAATGAAAAAGAGGTAGATCTCATAACACGAACCTATCTGGGGAGTCCTGGTTCTTGGGAATGTCCTTGGAGGTCAAGGTGACACAATAATTAAATATATTTGATTGTGATGTGAATAAGAAGCAGGACCTCAACACAACCTGCTAGAAGATCAGAAGTTCACAAAACATGATTTAAAAAAAAATTATACATTAGCCTAGCCTTTTAAATGTATGCATTTGAGATTTTTTTTTTCTGGAAAAATATATATAGTATTCTATATATATCTGGTCTGCTATATGTTAGGCATAACTCTATCAGTGTTGATAAGGAGTTATCCTGCTTTATACAAGGAGAGGAACTGGCCCGTAATATCCAAGATGAAGCTTGTGCAAACCTATGGATATGTCTCTTCAGTTGTACCATTTTGGTCAGTTTAATTTTGGTTTCTGTGATCAACCTGATGAGAGCAGGGGGAGCTTTTTGTGTAAGACCTCAACAGCGAAGGTAAGGGGCCTGATTCTGTACCATGAGGTATGAAGGTGACCTTTACCTTATGCCTGTGACTAGGCTAAAAACAGGAGAAAAGAGCAGAAAAATCATACTACAACAAATGAGCAACAAATATTTCCATATTAAATAAAAAGTAGTTCTATGTTAAATGGGCAGATAAAATATTTTCAAAAACAAAGAAACAGCACTTATCAAAACAAAATCAAGCATTTTTAAAGAACTAGAATAATTTCTTTTCCCTCTCCTCTCCTCTCCTCTCCTCTCCTTTCCTCTTCTTTTTTTTCTCTTTATTCTTGTCTCTTTTATCTTTCCTTTCTTTTCCATCTTTTTTCTTCTTTCTTTTACATTTTATTTTTTGTTTTCTTTCTTTCTTGTCTTTCCTTGTGAATGAAGATTTCCAACAGGAACAGTAACTGACACACAGCAACAAACATTCTTCCTGAATTACTGCATCACAAATTTCCTGTGTTTGGGCCCAATTCTGCACTCTTTACCCCACAAATTGTCCCTGGGATGTCAACGGGACGTGAACAGGGAAAACGGGTGGATCAGGCAGGATCAGACGCTCGAACAATAGGAGCATTGTTGCTGCGATATGAAGCAGCCTGCTGAAGAGGTAAACAGTTAAGAGACAACAACAAGTGGTCAAGTTTCTCAAGGGCAGAGATTTAGAGGAGCAGGAAGGTTAGTGCGGGCCCCGGTGCGAGTGGAAGTTAGAGGACGTGATTGCAGTTCATGGGAACCGAGAGTGCAGGATGGGATACATTCAATTCAGTTTCCTTTGCAGGCTTAAAATAGAGCCATTGTAAATTATGTCAGTCTGTCTCAAATCATGAAAATGATTGTTAAAAAGGCCTCAGAATACACAATGTGTATTGTTGTGTGGCTTTGATGTGTGAAAGATGAGAGCTTATGATATAACAAAAATTAAATAAAAATAAAGTGGCCACATGCCTTTTCCTGGCTGGGGGGGAAAAAAAAAAAAAAAAAGGATTTATTACAGAGGGATAACACTGCTTACTGATAATGCCTTGTTTTTAAACCAGGCTGGAGCTGATATTGTTAGAAGTAAGTTAGTGCTGAGATGCAGACAATTTTTAGTGTAACGAAGAACACAAGATAAAGTGCAGCCATGGGACTTGCCTGATGTCCCTGCCCATCCAACGGATGCCAAAGAGGACATAAAAAGGCACTGGGGAGATAAGTGTTATCCTCTTTGAAACCACATTTTAACTTATGGGTCTATAATTTTGTTGCTGCTCCAACTCGCTCCCTAAGGTTTGTAGCAGCCAGAAAATCAGGGACATGCAAAGTCCGGTTTGCTTCAACGACATGATTCATGCTTCATAGTGTCTCACTGTGCAGCACTAGGACCACTTTCAGCCTCCTCCTACTGAAAATGGTCGTTGGAAGCCATGCTTTGACGTGACAGGTGTGGCAGGCTACATCAGGCCCCTGAGCTCAAGGTAGATCACCTCCCCTCTGTAGCTTCAGGCTTTCTCCAAGCACTTCTTTGGTGAGGCTGAAGCTATTTTCATGCCTGAGGAGTTTGAAAGGAAATCTGTTGAGCTGTTTTGAGCATCAGACATGCAGATAAATACAGCTGCATTCTTAAAGGAAAATGTTGTTGAAATACAGTGTATTTTTTCATTTTTTCACGTACAAGAGCAAATAAACAATGTTTACACTAGTAAAGTTATTAAGACATGGAATTTAGAGTTACAGCATCCCAGGCATCTGTAGGGATACTGTGTATTACACAAATAGAAAAGCTTTGGACATATTAGCGCACTGGACTGAGCCTAGTCAGGCTGTAGCCTGGGCTTTCATGAGGTTAAATTCTTAATTGTCAGTGGAAAAAAATGTTGCTTGGTAATAAGGTTATGCACTTGGAAACACCTGGTTGTCTCCTCCTTCCTCTCTTTCATATCCTTATGGTCTTGCAGACTGAAAGCTCTGTGAAGCTGCTCTGTCTATCTCCTGTCTGGTCCTGCAAATATTTATTTTAATTACTAACTTTCCACATGTGAATAGTGATACAAATGGATGCACTTTGAAGATGTGAGCACTCGCTTGCTCAGAAGCACTGTGGGTTCGTATGGTGTTACAGCACCAAGCCACAGCTCTTGGCAGGGCTCTAGGTGCTAATGCAATATGGAATAACGGTACGAATATGCAACACTATGCAATGCAAAGAACAAACAAGGAAACTTTGTCTTTTAGTGATTTCAGACCTTTTCTGGTTTGTTGGCGGGGGTTTCGGTGCTGTCTTTAGACATTTGTCTGCTTGGATGCCTTGCTTTGGAAGAGTAAAATAGCTTTTCATACATTTGTTCACCCAGACTTCCCCTTACGGCTTTCTAATTGACATTTGGTGGGTAAAATGGTGGTGTTATTTGCAAAATTTGGGAGGGTGGGGGCAATTACCATAAAGCCTGAGATGTGTTGTTGTTGTTGTTTACATACAGGTGAGGTCTGCCATAAATCCTATACTCAGTTTTCAAACCTTTGTCGTCATAAGCGCATGCATGCTGATTGCAGAACCCAAATCAAGTGCAAAGACTGTGGACAAATGTTCAGCACTACGTCTTCCTTAAATAAACACAGGAGATTTTGTGAGGGCAAGAACCATTTTGCAGCAGGAGGATTTTTTGGCCAAGGCATTTCACTTCCTGGAACCCCAGCTATGGATAAAACGTCCATGGTTAATATGAATCATGCAAATCCGGGCCTTGCTGACTATTTTGGAGCCAATAGGCATCCTGCTGGTCTTACCTTTCCAACAGCTCCTGGATTTTCTTTTAGCTTCCCTGGTCTGTTTCCTTCAGGCTTGTACCACAGGCCGCCTTTGCTACCTACTAGTTCTCCTGTTAAAGGACTACCGAGCACAGATCAGACAAACAAAAGTCCAAGTCCCCTCATGACAAATCCTCAGATACTGCCAGCCACCCAGGATATTTTGAAGGCACTAAATAAGCAACCATCAGTAGGCGAGAATAAGCCAGTGGAGCTTCAACCAGAGAGGTCCTCTGAAGAGAGGCCACATGAGAAACTCAGTGACCAGTCAGAGAGTAGTGACCTTGACCTTGACGATGTCAGTACCCCCAGTGGCAGTGACCTGGAAACCACCTCGGGCTCTGATCTGGAAAGTGACATTGAAAGTGAGAAAGAGAAATTTAAAGAAAATGGTAAAATGTTCAAAGACAAAGTAAGCTCTCTGCAGAGCCTGGCTTCAATAAATAATAAGAAAGACCACAGCAATCATTCCATTTTCTCACCATCCTTAGAGGAGCAGACTGCGGTGTCAGGAGCGGTGAATGATTCTATAAAGGCTATTGCTTCTATTGCTGAAAAGTACTTTGGTTCAACAGGACTTGTGGGTCTGCAAGACAAAAAAGTCGGAGCCTTACCTTACCCTTCCATGTTTCCCCTCCCATTTTTTCCAGCATTCTCTCAATCAATGTATCCATTTCCTGATAGAGACTTGAGACCGTTACCCTTGAAAGCGGAGCCCCAATCACCTAGTGAAATAAAGAAGATCCCAAAGGGAAGCTCTGAGTCTCCCTTTGACCTCACCATAAAGCGTAAGGAGGAGAAGCCACTTACTCCCATACCCTCAAAGCCAGCAGTCCCCTCTGCGGCAAGCCAGGACCAGCCTCTAGATCTCAGCATGGGCAGCAGAAGTCGAGCCAGTGGCACAAAACAAGCTGAGCCTCGGAAAAACCATGTCTTTGGAGAAAAGAAAGGAGATGACCTCGAGCAAAGGAAAGCTTCAGAGTCCTCCTTGCAGCATGCCAGGCCCACCCCGTTCTTTATGGATCCCATTTACAGGTAATGGACCATCTGCTGCCTTTGGGCATCCGTTCGTATGGGCAGCTAGGTCTCCCAGGGCCACCTGCCTGCAGATGTAGGACAACCCCATTCCCATCCCACCATCCCTGTAAGCATTATCCCACCATGGGGCATGGGGTGGTCCAGGCTGCATGCTGAGCCGTGCACCCTACCTCAGATCCAAGCTGCTCAGAGCAAACCCTGTGTAATGGGGCAACTAGCAAGTCTTCATGACTGTCCTCATTGCAGTGAGTCATTAGGTTAGGTTACCCAGAGAAGCTGTGGATGTCCCATCCTTGGAGGTGTTCAACACCAGGTTGGATGAGGCTTTGAGCAACCTGGTCTGGTGGAAGGTGTCCCTGCTTGTGGCAGGGGGGTTGGAACTAGATGATCTCTCTGGTCCCTTCCAACCCAAACCATTTCATGATTCTATGATTCTATGATTAGTTTAACTGGCACAGCTTGAATCAGTATTGAATATTTGTATATTTACTGTGCATTTGACATTACTGGTTTGCCCCAAATTCCTTTTCTTCCAAAATGCTGCCCACTCACCTTTACTGCCCTCTGCCTCTGCCTTCCCCTGGAAATTAGAGTGCATCTCACCATGGTGATAGCTGTACACCATCTTTTTTGTTCCTCCTGAATTAAGTAGGGGTATCTCGTAAGTACAACAAAGAAGCAAATTTCTCATAAGGTGTATAAAAATTATGGAAACTGAGAGTGATTTCTGCCTTTTTTTGCACTAATTTGGGCAATGAGTTGATTTATCTGGGCATTTCATTAGTATAATTGAAGCACAGTGCCCTTGTGTGTACAAAGCCTAACGTGGGCTCGTCAATCTGATTTACCACATGAAATCAATGGGAGCCTTGTCGTTGGCTTCAATGGGTGTACAAGCAGACACTGTCAGTGAGATGAGGTTTTAAAAACCAGTGGTAAAATCCTGACCTCTCGATGTTTCCCAGTAGTGCTGAGATGGATCCCACTGGGGTCTGGATTTCACCTGTGTCCTCTGTATGTCAGCCCCTTTTTGCCCTTTGCCTTTCTCTTTGTATATCTGTAACCAGCCAAAGTCATGCATCTAAATTACTTTAGAGAAATATTAGCCATAAAAATATTTGTCTGTAATATAAATGACTGATTTCACAGCATGTTGTTAAAAAAGAGAAAAATTATTACCATGTAAATGAAGTTAATTTATTACTTTGTCTGAAAAAGAAATGCTATGGGCAAATTTTTTGGAGAATGTTCTCACATGACATAACAGGTATGCATTGTGAAGAAACAGGATATGATGCTATTTACTGAGATGGCTTTATTCCTGCCAGATTGATATCTGTATTAGACCATAAGTTCTTTGCGTCATATTAATTTTTAATGCCTGAAGCAGTGGAAATAATGATCCGTATTTTATGGTTCTGCATTACAAATTAATGAAACCTGTACAAATTCTGGCTGCACGAGGCCATTTGTTACCAAGCCTTCCTTTGCCCTGAGTTACATCTGCATATAGACAACAGGATCTGTCCCTTAAACTGTACATATCACTAACAGAAAAAGCAAAAACTTCAAATTTCCACATTGTTTATGAATTATCTGTGCTGCATTTCACTGCCTAAATGCCCATGTGAGTTGATTGCAGTCTTTGTTGCTGGCATATCAGGTTCAGTGCGTTCCTACAAACCCACCTTTCTTGTCCTGCTTGTGCATGGCCCTGCACAAGGAGAGACGTCCAGGATGGTGGCTGCGGTGTCTCGCCTGGGCAGATGAGAATGGAGCCATTCCTCAAGGCTCCTGTTGCCTTAAATTCCTTTCCTCTGAGTGAGGAGCCCACTCGGTTGCCTTATTTCTTCATAAAAGTGCTCCGTAGTTAGTCATTTATAATCCTATTTATTTATATTATTACTATATATAATAATAATAATTACCAGTCTTTTGAAATGTGATTATTTCCTCTGTAAATGTTATACTCTCCCTTGAATGGCGATTCACAGCCCCCACCCGCAGTAATGAGTTGTATACGGGAATCGAGAGTTTACTGTACTTCCTTATCTTTTACCGTTATCTCTGAGAAACAAATCACTTGGTGTATTGTTGACTATTTGAAACATGAGTATCTGTATAATTATTAATGTCTGAGACTGATTCATCACAAGCAAATCTTAATTTTAATATTTACAGAGTAGAGAAAAGAAAGTTAACCGACCCACTGGAAGCTTTAAAAGAGAAATACTTGAGACCTTCCCCAGGATTCTTGTTTCATCCACAAGTAAGTATTTTGGGAACTTTGCTGTTGTAAACAAGCCTGTTGATGCTTCAAAGCAGGTGCAGAGCCATGAATGCGGTCTTAGTCATTTTTGGATTTCCTAAAACACACAGTTTTTGCTGCACCATTGTGGTGGAAAAGCCTAAGCATTGTTCTGAACTTCTTGATGTTTTGCAGATGAAACAACATGTTTTGATTATAGAGGAAGCCAGATTCAAACTACATGTATGTTTTAGAACTGTATTCCTCCAAAACTGTAGCGTAACTACCAACACTTGCAGCTACCTGTGTCTTCTTCAGCGCCCTCCTGTGCTTTGGGCCGTTGCAGTAGATTGAGTATTGACTACAATGAGACAACCTAGGTTCAAAGTCAGGCCACCAAAGCTTAGCATCCCAGTTGTCAATATTTAAGGACTCCTAGCAAAGAGAGAAAACCTTCCACCTAATGCTTTCAAGTCTCACGAGCAAATGCTCCATCTCTTTTAGGTAGCTGTTGTGGGTTATAGCGTGCACAGTGACTGTAGGATCCCTGCTCCTCCATGCCTGAAGACACGCTATACGAGAGGGCTGCTGTCTTGTTCATAGGCTGCTTATCCTGTTATCTTGCTGCTTATTTGCTGGATAACAAAAATTTAGAAGGGAGTGTCTGAAATGGTGTTAACAACTGCAATGTGTGTGTAGTACAGAAAGAAGACCTGCATGCAAACTATACGTTGCTTTTCTTCAATAGCACCGCACCCTCATTTTGCTTTCCCTCTCCTTGCTTAAGGAGATTTTAAACCTTATGCCTGAAATAAGGTGCTCTGTGGTATTTGCAAATTTGAACCCCTTGGTGACTACAGGCTGTTTCATCCTAATAATGACACCCCATACAGGTCCTGGATTTTAAACACACAACCGTGAGCTGCTGTCTCTGGTTCAGCTTCCTCTGATTCCTGGGCAAACTATGCGAATAATCTGCTACAATTTTTTTTTTCAATGAAGACAACAGGTGTTATGTCCTAAATTGTATGGAATATATTCTGAAATGTGTGACTTCTGGAGAACTGGGAAGAGCAGCTGATGGCATATATAGTTGCGGACACACAAACATAATGCTATTGCATGGGTGGAGAGTGCAGAAAAACTCTCTGTTCCAGTTCCGATGCCTGTAGGAAGTGAAGGATCTGTATTAAGATTATTGAGAATTTATATGAAGGATTAAATAACAGCTTAGCACCTCTTGCCGAATTACCTTTTTCACCCAAGTTGCAAAGCAACAAGTAAAAGTTCCCATTTCGTAGCAGGTAGTACTGATGCACAAATGCACAAACAGGAGCTCAATCCTTTTTGTGTCCCCTGGTGTAAAACTGGGCTGATTCCTCTCCATCAAATGGAGGGGAACTGTAAGGGACTGTAAATTAGTAGTAAATTATTCCAATGCGGGCATTTTAGGTACTGTATTGATGGAAGAAACACTCTTATTTTGCTTAGTGGTAGCTGGCTTTTCAGAAGGCGTAAATCGATGTGGTTCAGTGAAGTTGGATCAAGGGGCTCTGAAGGTTTTGCCACAGGTTGGTCTGATGACGGTGGTAGGTAGCGTGGTCGGCGGGTAGGAAAGGAGGCTGTTTGTGTAAAATACACCATTCAGAGTTTTGCTGTCGTGGGCAGGGAAGTAGTTGGATACTCTACTGTGTGGCGTTGTACGTCTCCGAGTTACATGCCCAGCTGGAGGAGGGTTAATGGCAGTTAGGTGAGGATGCCACAGGCGTGCAGGTGAAACGGAGACATCGGGCGTTTCACCATTAGCAGGCGGATGTCAGGATTTCACCCCTTGTGTTTATTCATGGATAGTTGATTAAGTCTATTGTTGGTGCCCAAGGAAGGTCCCAGTGTTGTCACCAGGTCCATCAGTGTGAGCAGGAGGTGTTGGGTGCCACCTCTCTGCAGTGGGGCCAGGCGAGGACAGGCAGAGCCAGCACTCTCTGCCACGAGGGAGGGTTAGTTGTGCACCCACATTACTGAACACATGCACGGGAGTGTACAAATGTGCACATTATAGATTTTTTTACCCATTCCTCCACATTTCTCATTGTGCAAGAGAATAAAAAAAATCTACAGTAAAAAAATCCATTTGTTGTGTCACTTACCTAGCTGTTAGGGATAACGTCTTTAACTTGGTGTGAGATGGATGGATGGATACAAAGGTCATGAGCGTAACATCCACGCTTAATACATTGTAAAAAAATACTAAACCACCATCACATGTCCTGTCAAAAGAGTAAGTGCCAAAATCTGCTTTCTTGCTGACTTTATATAGAAAGTAGTCTCCCATTTGCAAAGGCAGAATTTTGCCGATATTTATAGAGGACTGGGGAACAGCTTGCAGAAAAGCTGTTTTGCCTTTATAGTTCTGTTCACCCCTGTTAAAGTACAGGTGTGGAGTGCACTGTAAGTTTTCATTTTGTGCTGGCAGGATTTATCTATGTAAAACGTGAACAAAATTATTGTTTTTGTCCTGCAAGTTTGTGTTTCTGTATTTCTGAAACTTGCTGTCTGATGAAGCAAGAATTTATTTTTTTTTTTTAACTAGGTAATACAATGACTAACAGATGGATCTTTAAAATCGGTTTCTGAAGTAGAGATTAAAGACATAAACCCTGCAGTCCTTACCCTATCTTGCCTGGGCAAAATTCCTCCCACTGGCAGTGGCCCAAAAGCTATGAAAATTAGATCATTTAATGGTATTTCACAATAATTACAAGGATTGCATTTTTAGGGAGACAATACCCCAATGCAACAAATCATTCAAAATAACATCCTAATTAGTATCTTTAAATAAAATCTTAATTAGTAGATTGATTGCAATGAGGGTTCCAACGCAGGAATAATGTGTTGTTTTTGTTTCAATTTTGCTCCCAGTTCCAATTGCCTGATCAAAGAATTTGGGTAAGTTCATTGCTTACATTTTTGATTTAATCGTTGTGAAATAAATTGCATAAGAAAAATATAATATGAAAGATAACTTACCACTCAATTACGGAGAATGCCAGGCTTTCCTACAGAGTGTTGTAGCTGTAGCAGATAAATATCCTCTTATGTCAAATCGGCTTTATTTTTACCTACCTAATCTGCAGGTTTTATTTGGTGAAGGCAATGGGAGCTTTACCTGAGCAAGGATTTCAAAATGTAGTCTTTGTTTATATTCTACTGAAATTGTTCCAAGCCATTTCCTTCAGAGATTGCAGTGAAATTTTCAAGATGAAATCTTGTTGGATTGCAATAGTTATAAATATTTAATCTGCATTTGAGACATTAAAATACAGAGCCTCAGTGGACTCCACGTTTCTATCTGACATTGACTTCAGTGGGAGTTTGTTTAATAGCTTTGAAGCTTTGGGCTTAATTGTTGCTATACTTAAAGCACAAACAAAAGACCCATTTATTTGCCGTGTTTTGGTCAAATTTGTCCTGTGTGTATACTTACATCGTCCTCCTTATGCGAACAGGAATTAGGCTTTCAGTACTATGGGATAAATTTGAGCTTGCTCTTCTATTTTTGTAAAACATTATTTTTAATACATCTAAATTGTTCAGGGGAAAAAAAAAGCTACAGAAACTGCTTTTGCAGATGTAACTCAAATAACACTGTGTTTTGCTCTTACATTGCTGGCTCCTCAGCTGCAGCACTGAATCCATAAATACTTGTCCCAAATTTTTCCCAACCTTCGGGCTTCAGAGGGAAGAGCTGGAGCCAGCCGGCTGCTGCTCAGATCCTGACTCACTCTCGCTCATCACTCGCAGTGAGACGTGGACTAATTTCACAAAACGAAGCCAGAATTTCACAAAATGAGATCTGAGATCTTCACATACTCTTTCTCATGCGTGTTTCCGTATGGGGCCCCCAAAGTTTCTGCCCATGCAGGCTGGCGCTCTGTCCTGCTCTCCTCTGCATGCCATCCATGGCATGTGGCTTTGCGTACACCTGGCTTTTAATCACATTTTATTCCTGTAAAGCCGTGATTTATGAAGCTGAAAAAGATGTACTAGGATCCTGAGATGACAGGAGCTAAGCAGGCACCAAAGGACTTGTGTGAGCACCCATAGACGCTGCGTGAGATCGACAGATGGGGTGTAGGGTTAGATGCCAGACCTGGAGAGCACAAGAGGTGGCTCCCAAACATTTTCTTTGCAGTAGAGGGAATTCAGTGTAGCACGTGAAGGGGCTGTGGTAGGATTTATGATTCAGCCAGGGCACCCTGAATGCTCTGCTCTCAGAAAAGTGGCTCTGTTTGGGCACATTTGGGAAGTTGAAAAACCCAGCACAGTTTGTTTCTTCTGTCTGCTTTCCTTGACATTGTCTTGGTCCTCAAATTTCCATCATCCTGCTTTTTTTTTTTTGTGAGCACGTCTCCTGGCCATGCTAGTGCTTTGAGCAGCTGCAGCAGAAACCAGTATTTAAAACATAAAGTGCCTAGAGCACAATGCTGATTCATGGATGAATCTTCATCTTGAGAGATTTGAATACATCACACGAGCCTTTCTATCTCAAGGCACAGTTGCATGTGCCATTATATTTCAAAATTATTTCAGATTGTTTTTCATCGTTTGGCAGGAACTCTATAGTGCAAAGCGATGGGCAACGACCCAATGGATCATGATTTATTTGGTCTGTAGACTCTTGTTCTCTTCAGGTCTCACCAAGAGAAAGTTGCTATAAAGAGGTTTAGACTTTATTTGCAGTAGCTTTATGGAGAAGAATTGTAAATAATTAAAATAACTTTACTAAGAAATGAAAATAAATTTGGTGAGTGCATTAACAAAGCTTTTCTTTAGCTGGGCTTATTTTAGGACATGATCCATTCTGTTAGATCAGCTAAATCCCCACCAACTGCATTAATACAAATAGAGTTATTCTGGAACTATACCGCAGATCAGCAGGATTTTCTTGCTACTACTTCATAAAACTCAGCCACATGTCCTAGGTGTCTGGAACATGTATATAGCTCAACCAAGTTCCACGGCTGATTGTCCAAATAGACACAGTTTCAAGACAACAAATTCACAAGTCATAGTTTTTAGAGAAAGCATTACAACTTAAACTGGGGAGGAAGAAATCCTGAGCTTTAGTAGTTGGGTTTTCAAGATTTCTCTAAATAACACTAGTAAAAATAGAAGGCAAACATTTGAACAATTTTTTTCCCATGAGTTACAGCCATAAAGTCAGTTGTTTTTGTGATAATAGCAAGGAAGGAGTCGCGTTTGTAAAACATGAGGTCATGTAATTCATGACATTGTCTGCTAGATTATTTCATATCATCAAGTTATTCTTAAAAAGCGGCAACAACAAACCTTTGCATTATTTATGCCACTTTTTTCTTCTGATGGTTAATAAATTTTCAGACAAATATTCAAGGCCCCTGCTGATGGTATCTTGCCCATTGAAATGTTTATAAATACTTGTTTTAGCCGATTATGGTAATGTCTGCATTTTTGAGTTGGGGCTGGGGAATTGCGACTGCATATTAGTTTGCGTCAGTAGGAGGTTAATAGCCTCTCAGGGAGCGGGAGGGAGGTGGGGGAAAGCTGTTTCCTTTTCCAGACATCTGGATGCAGATAGAATCAACAAGTCTTATATATGTAAATCAGAAGTTACTGTTCTATATAAAATGCTGTCATTCACTGATCTCAGATTAGGAGCAGACATGACTTGTCCATAAGGCAATAGCTGTATGTAAAATATGTAATAGGATCTTCTAGCTCTCCTGCCTCCTTGGAGAGCTTTCTCTCTGGACATGTCAATTACACTAATCCCATCCTCAGGGTCAAGCGGTGCCATTCTCCCTATGCACCATTCAGGGATCTCCACAGCCCTTGGGCACTTGGCTGGGGTGCAGACCCCTCCTGAAAGCACTAGCTGGCAGCTCAAGATGCATGGTGGTCCCCAGGGACCATTCCTGGAGAGGTGAGGTGGCCATGAGCACCCAGCTAACTTCCCAGGACAGATGTTATTGCTAACAGCTTACTCCAGGAGTTTGGTGGATTGCTGACCAGTAGCATCTCCGTGGTCAGTGCAGCTCCTATGGAGGCAAGTCTTGCTTTGCCATCAGCCGTAATGGTGTTTGGAAAGAATAAGAGCTACTTCAGTTGTGTTGCAGCTGTGTTTATTTGTGGAAGAGGAAAAGTCATCCCCGGGTTAATAACTAGTCACCCCCCGCCCCCCTCCAAAAAAAACCCCAAAGCACCAAACAACCAACCAAACAAAAAAACTAAAAAAAGCGACAACCATTAGAAAAAAGGGTAAGAATAAATTGGTGATTTTTACAAACACTGAAGATTCTCAGTGGGTCTACCCAGGGGTGTCGTGGGGATCTGAACTGTGGCGGATGACTGTCAATGACATAGGAAGATGGGTGACCAGGCAAAGAGCAATGTTTGTGACTGCTTATTGAGAACAGATAAGTCCTAAACCGTCTCTGAAGATTTTGCAGAAGATTCACAGAAAGCTGAGTCACCAAGGATTAAAATAGCAATAATCCTCAATGTCAGTAAGTGCCCAGTAATACTGTGCGGAAAGTGTGACTCTTAACTCGTGTCATTCAGGAAAAAGATCTTGAAGTTGATATTTTATGAAAATATCATCCGAGTGCTTAGCAGAAAGGAATTGAAAACATCACTGTGCTATACTGCCTTCTGGTCTTGAATGCAGCTGAAATCTCTCTCCAAAAGGACACAGTACAATTAGAAAAGACACAGAAAAGTGCAACAATGATGATCAGAGGTAGGGAACAGCTTCCATACAAAAAGAAACTAAGTAGATTTTGATTTTTTCAGCTTGGAAAATAAATGCTTGAGGGAGCTGTGCCACAGCTCTGTGAGACCATGAATGGTGAGCAGAACCTGAATGAGAAATGATTATTCATTAGTTTTAACAATATCACAAAAAAAATCCCAAAAAAGCAAACAAAAAAAAAAAAAAANAAAAAAAGAGGGGCACCCAGCTGAATTATCAGGCAAAAGGCTTAGAAGGAACAAAAGCCAGTATCTTTTCATACGCACCTAATTAAATTGGCGATCTCTCCTTGACAAAAAAAGAAGTGGATTTGAAAAGGGTTTAGCCAAATGAATGGGAGTAGCAGCCACCAATCGCCATTCAACACCATAATCGAGATGCAACCTCCAATTAAGGCTCTTGCACCTCTCATTGCTGGTGCATGACAGAAGACACTGGGGAGAAGGTCTGTCCCTTGCCTGCCCTCCTGCGCATCCCCTGGAGCCACTGCTTGAATCCAGGTTAGTGGCTTCCCAAAAGCCTGTGTCGCAGCTTCATAATTCCTGCTTCCTTTTGGTTGCCTAAGTTAATCCTCAGCATAACAAACCCCAGATTTCATCTTGTTCCGTTAATATTTTGCAAGTTGATTGATGAGCGGGGACTGACTACCTGCATATAAAGTAACTGAGACCTTGTAATGGGTCTGGGATGGCAGGATTTTATGGGCTGTAACAAGCCCAGGTGCCCGTCTTGTGATAAGGAATTGCATCCTGAAGGTCCCGAGCACCACCACGCTCCAGGGCTTCTTAAGAAAATGCCCTGATTTTCGTTCTTGCAAGCCCTATCTCCAGCAGATAGCAACTGCTATAATTATCCTGACAGCAGTGGAGTGCCACCACCACGTGTCAGCAAAGGCTTGGGGCCGAGCACTTCCCGTTGTTGCTGGTGCATTTCTCGAAAAATATAAATCATGCCAGGTAACTACATAGATCAGTCTTAAAAAAAAAACTAAAACACCAAACCAACAAACACAATAGTCATTGCTACAGTGCAAAACATATTTTTGGAAAGCAAGTAATATTTTAAAATAATTGGAAGTACTTGTGTTTCCTCTGAATGAGGGATTTAAGATTAGGTGCTGATATCATACCTATTTTGGGACTGATGTAATCCTGGACGCAGTGTTGGAGGTAGCGCTGATCTGCATGCTGTACATTAGAGAGGAATCAGTCTCAATTTCTCCTCTGCAAAATCCTGGCAATAAGAATTAAAAAAAATAAGCATGACTAAGCCATTTTAAATGTAAAGGGGAAAATAGCTTTAATATATTTCCGTAAGGGTCTATGTACCTGAGAAATGGTGATCCAAAAATGATTTAAAACCACAAGATAATGAAACTGACTTGAATATTAAATATACATAAATAAAATATTTATTATACTTCCCAGTGCTGTTATTATTCTTCACCGTAAATATGTGCTATCATAACCTATGCACTGTCTTGTCACTGCTAATCAGCCCAAAGGCCAAAGGTCATTTTTCATTCAAACAATTTATTTTTTGCAATTGCAAAATAGACAAATGGATTATTGGGAGGAACAATTAGAAGGAATTAAAGGCAGTGGAAAGACAATTGTAAAAGCTTTAAGAATCAATTCTGACTAAAGAAAAAGAAGAAGTCATATAAAAAGAAATATAGGGTAATGCTGAATTGTATGGGTTGATAATGACATCTCGGTGCTGAGATAGAATTACCTCCTCTCCCAGCAGCATCATCATTACATATCTCACGCCTGTGATCAGTACATGTCAAAATCCTTCATATTGACAAATGCGCTGTCCACTCGCATCTGTGGAGAATGTTTTAGCAGCTGAGTGATTATGAATCAAACCCCAGAGCTTGCAGCCCCTACTGCCTTGCAATGCTTTCACATTTGTTGCTTGACAAGTAAATGTATCTTGACTTCCCTCTGAGATTTTTTTTTTTTTTTTGCACTGTGTTTGATGAAAGACATTTGGCAAATTGGCAGTGGTACCCTGTACATTGCAATTTGTACTCGGCATTAGGAATCTGAGCATGAAATGAGAGGGCAGGCTACAGGCTAAAGGGAAAAAAACTCCACAACCTCTACAGCCAGAGCTAACCAGCACATAAACAGTCATTCCATGTGACAAACATGCAATTTTACCCATTAAAATAAAATGCAAAACAAAACAAATGTGCAATTTTTCCCATTAAAATAAAATTTTAAAATCACAACAATTGGAGCAGTCTCATGGATTTTGAAGACTGGGCTGGAAAAGGTGTGCTCAGCTGAGGAGCATTCAGCATCTTGTCTTTTGTGTAATTTCCTGCTTCATTACAAGCAAG
The DNA here is from genome assembly GCA_013400615.1 of Syrrhaptes paradoxus. Taxonomy (NCBI): domain Eukaryota; kingdom Metazoa; phylum Chordata; class Aves; order Pterocliformes; family Pteroclidae; genus Syrrhaptes; species Syrrhaptes paradoxus. Next base: position 416,556 of record VZTO01019064.1, read on the forward strand.
GTATTGCACAAGGCTCATGGTGTGATTTTTATGCTCTGTAGGTGAGACCTGAAGTGTCTTTTTTTTCATTTGTTTGTGGTGCTATGAAGAGGCATTTGCATACTCTCGCCTCTGGGTAGGCTCAGCAGCAGTCTTGAACTCTCTAAGTGACAATACTTGAGGTTTGGGAGCAGTTTTTCATGGTCAGTTGAAGACACCTTAAAGGAAACCATTCTCCAGAAATTATTTAATCCTCGATCCCTGAAAATTACAGACAGCTAACCAAGAGCGGAGACATCCCAAAGTACACAGGGTTTATAAGCAACTAAAGGTAGAGCAGGAATGTTAAGATATTGTAGAGAAACAGGATAGGCAACTAGCAGGTAATGAAAACACACAGCATCAAACTCACCAGAGCTTCATTCCTTATGTATCTATCTCATGGTCTTTGACTGTGATGGGCAAGAAGATTGGACTGAATGGTTGGATGTGGCTGGGACATTGATGGAGCCTCTCTGGATCTGGGTTGTTGCAGCCCTTGGTTGAGCTAAAGTGTTTGTAATGTTTCCTCTGGAATATTTGTTGACTGCAAGTCCTTTGAAAAAAAAAAAAAGCAAACCTGTAGGAATTCAGTTAATGTTGGATTCTCTATTTTTTTCTGTTGGTTTGATCAAAAACAGCTGATGGTTTCAGTAGATAAGATGTAGAGACTCATAGGCACACACCCACGAGCATGACTGCATAAACTGGAATTTTATAGAAGCGGAGGCTTAAAAATAAGAAGAAATGAGCACTGTCTGCTTCAGATTTTGTACGGAACCAGCTTTCCATTATAGCAACTAGGACAGAATTTCTGCTGTGTGCTGGCCTTGCAGAGAGACAGCACCCATCTATAGCAGTTACAGGTTTTATTCCATGTGGGACAACATCGTGGCCACCACCTTGCCTACCATGCCCCATAATTTTCGAGACTGCATTCTACATTTGCTTTTTTTTAATTTTTTCTTTTCCTATTGACAGTGTATGTTGTTTGTATTCTGGGTTTCCAGTGAGGGCACAAAGCCGAAGCCATTCACCGTGATGGGTTCTGTGCTATCTTCTGTTGCAGATGTCCGCTATAGAAAACATGGCCGAAAAGCTGGAGAGCTTCAGTGCCCTGAAACCGGAGGCCAGCGAGCTGATCCAGTCGGTGCCATCCATGTTCAACTTCCGCGCACCGCCAAGCGCCCTGCCCGAGACCCTGCTGCGAAAGGGCAAGGAGCGCTATACCTGCAGGTAGCCCCCAAACCGCTTCCCAAATCCCTCCTGCTCTGACGGTTGATGGGGACCACAGTGGGTCTGTCAGGGCTCTCTCTGCCCAGCAGAACATGGAAAGCATTTCACTTTGGGGTTCTTTTTTATTACATTGCTGGTATTACTAAACAAAGGGTTTGCCCTGTATCACACCAGTTTGATAAATGAGGTGGAAGCCATTATATACACAATTATTTTTCCCAAATTTTCTCATCACTTTCATATGAACAGGTGTGCTTTCATTATTGATTTTTTTGATCATAAACTACAGACATTTTTTTTTCTTGGGCTCCCGGTTTTCATATCCAAAGGTTTCGGTGATAAAATACATGACTTATTAGGACTTATGTGTACAGACTTAAAAAAAAATACAATGACGATAGTCATTCTATGTGCAACCGAAATGAATGAGAGCTTTGTAGAGGAGAGTAGAATTAGCTGTGTGGGTATTTTGAAGGCTTATACCTTGCGTTGTGAAAAAATAAATGGGATGTTAAAAGTGAAGGGATTCAATCTTCAAAGTTGTCACGTGAAGTAACCACCACCCTCGTTCACTTAAAAGAGTGCTGTGTGTGCTCTGTCCCCATGAAAAAAATGGGCTGAATATTATTAATAGAACTGTGCCAATTATAAACTGAATATTAGTATGTTACTTAAATGAGGGGGGGGGAGGGCTGACAATATTATTATTTTTTTGCCAATATTATTATTATTTTGTTCATGTGACATATTATCAAGTTTGGAGAATAGTTTTTAAATTGCATTATTTAGGCCTCTATACCATCTCCAGAATGCACAGGCATTTGACAATGGCATATCGGTTTATCTGATCTTTTTGAAAACATGTCACCTTCTTTCAAGACATGTTGTTATAGAAACATACCTTGATGGATTAGGTCTTTGAGTCTTGTCTGCTCCAATCCTATTCAATGCACAAAACTATGTCACATTTGCTGACACATAGAACTGGTTGCAAGGTTTGAAATTTGTTTACATGGAGGCAGAAATACAAGGCTTTAATAATAGATTATCTTGATTCCAAATTGGAATGTGACAGATAATCACATAGTGATCTTAGAAATTTTGGGTGATCCTTAAAACTAGTGTGTTTTCATATATCCCTTCTTTATGCACAAGAAAAACTGGTTGGTGCCAGCAATTCCAGTTTCATTCTTCCATGTGTGTCTCTCACTCACATTTGCTGGCTGCTTTTACTGAAATGTTATTACACCAAAGCAATGCCAATAGTACCGTATATTCATGATTCAATTTGGGCTATGTGTTCAACCACTGAACTTTGCATTGTCTTATCGAAGCTTTTCTTATCACAGATACTGCGGCAAGATTTTCCCAAGATCTGCAAACCTAACACGTCACCTGAGGACGCACACTGGAGAGCAGCCCTATAGGTACCATGCCCCCTTACCCCTGTCTGTGGTGTGGCCAAGTGAATAAAACGAGAGAAAAGGTGTTCAAAAGCTTTGCTAGACCAGCTCCAGTGCTTGGTCCTTAGCATTGATGACCCACCATTGTGTTTCAGTCTCAAACAGGGCTTTTTGCATTCAATGCCAATATTCAGTGATGGAGCTGTGGAGATGGGGGAAGGTTTTTGGTCCTAGTTGGTGAAATTCTTTTGACTTAGGCAGCTGTGCAGGCACCATCTGCAAGTCCTGCCTCTTCCTTGCAGGATAGCTGGCACTTCTGAACCGGCATGGTTGGAGTGACTTTCAGTAGGGTTCACCATCGTCTTTTCCCTTGCAAAAATGTTTTGCTGGAAGAGCTCTGTGGTGTTATTTGCAGCCTAAAGTTTGGTGTTTTGTCAAACATCTGATTTCTGAAAAGTCCTGGTTGCAAAGGCATTACTATATTTATTTGTTTCCTGCCTAATCTGGATTCTTTCTGAGCTCTGCTAAACCAAACCCACGTGGGTGTACTCTCTTGTTGATAAGAATATGTATGTGAAATTGTATCCAGGACAGTCACATGCAGAAAGTGTATAGAAGCTTCACCTTATTGAAAATGAAAGACTAATTTAAATCAACTGGAAAGAAGCCAGTTCATGTTCCAGTACAACAAATGCACCGATTTCTGCTTTTTATGAGCTGTAAAGAGCAGAGTAAGCTCATTGTTTGTGAGGAAACAATAAGTTTTTTGCCTTTAGTCTCTTTAGGAAATGAGATTCACATCTAATTTTATTGAAGGAAGGTCTTGATGCATGCTATACCCGTCCACTACATAAAAGCCACAAGCAATTAGTAGCATAATGGACGATTTCAGCACTAAAAATAATTTGACATCATTGACAAGTGTAAGAGAAGCATGGGAGAAGTAAAAGACTTAAAAACTAAAGTGGTGAAGACTGTTGGCTAGTTGCCAGCCAGAGAATTTGGAATAGTTATAGCATGACTTAGTAATGGCTTAAAGAGCAATACAGTAAAGGCTTTAGGGACTTCAAATCACTACAGAGTATGAAAATTGATGCCTCTGGTACCAGAGTGATAGACTAAACTACTCACATTGGCACAGTATTAAAGGTTAGGACTGTTTATTGCTGGTTTTTGCAAGATAACCAAATTTCCTCTGGGATTAGCAATCGAGCAAGCTAATTCCTCAAGAAAAGATTTAATCACACAGTATAATTTAGAATAGGAAAAGAAATAGCCCTTTTTACCTTATTTGAGCATTAGAAGAGATCTGTTTCATGTTTTTTCCAAAAAGTGTTTAATTGTGTTGCATTGGCAACACATGAAATACAGAGTTGTTGCTCTACTGTTTTCAAACTTCCCAACTTTGCGTGCAACAGTTTTAAAAACATAGGAATCAATTACCCTAGCTAATTTGATGCCATTAACTCTGAAATATTATGCTTATTCTTAAAGGCAGTATTTAAAATATAAAGCCTAATGTGAATTAAAGCTAAAAAAAACCCCACTATAGAAACTGGATGTTATTTCAGGGAGGGTTTTGCCTCGATAGAGACCAAGGAACTGCAGTTGGGTGCAGAGGCTGAGCCCAGAAGGTGCTTCATGTCTCTTAGGACAAATCCTACATTTCCAGCTACTAACAAACCTTTTTCTACCCACTTGTTTTGTCTTTTTTTTTTTCAGATGCAAATACTGTGACAGATCCTTTAGCATATCTTCTAACCTGCAGAGACATGTCCGTAACATCCACAATAAAGAGAAGCCATTCAAGTGTCACTTGTGTGACAGGTGTTTTGGTCAACAAACCAATCTCGACAGACATCTAAAAAAGCACGAGAATGGGAACATGTCTGGTATGTAAGCCTTTCCCCTCCCCAGAGTACCCTGCGTACTGCCAGTGTTCATATACAGGGACTGCACATCCACTTTCAATGCTACCATTGAAATGCTACCTACTACCAGTGTCAGTAGGCACACGTTGCTCTGCACCATCTGCTGCAATGAGTGGGTTTTTGGAAAATATGTAAGTGCCTAAGCTCTGCTGACATTCAAAGTGCTTTGAAAATCCCAGCATAAACTCTCCCCTTGTATAACTTAATACCACTGTATAATGTCTTTTCTTTCGGTTTTAATTAAACCAAGCATAGCATTTTGAGAACAGACTGGGAAAATTGGTTTAATCCCATCTCTGCAATCACTTGGCTCTCAATAGGAATCCTAGATTTAGAGTCTCAAGGGGCACTCTAAAAGATTTTCTTGGCACCCTCTAAAATATTCCCACTGTCAAGGGCTGAAAATCACTAGCTATTATGGAGGTAATGGTGCCTCCCAAGACCTAAAGCAAATTGGTCACCACGCAGCAGCAGGAATGGCAGTGGCAGGTAGTGGATATCATTGGTCTGGTTTAAGTATCCGCACGGTTTAAACCCCTGCCTGCAGTCTTTTCCATCTACATTTTGCTCCACTGGAAATAACCAGGTACCTGTAGTGAATGCAGAGCTGTCTTTTCCCCAATGCGCAGAGAAAGACATCTGTAACTGGAGCTCCGTGCTAATGAACCTGGGTGATTATGTCAATGGCTGCTCTATATTTTAAGGAAATCTGCTTAATTAGTAGCTAAAATGAAGATCCATTTGCTCAGCTGAGCCATTGGTCTAACACAGTTATTGACTGACAGTCTTGGAATCACAAGGGAAGAGGAGGGAGATGTTGAAGTAGATGCTTGGCAAAAGCAATTATAAACCATGGGAATGACATCCAGCATGCAAGCAGTCATTTTGGCTGGAAACTACCTTCACCAATGGATAATACTTCTTTTCTATTTGCTGGTTTTATGGCCAAAAGCTGATGGATCACTCTGATCAACGCTTATGGGTCTTGCCCATTTTAACCATCATTTCAATTTCAGTTTGATTTATATGGTTAAATATAGAAAATGTAAAGCAGAGACAACAGAAGTCCTCTATTTTGCTTTAAGGTACTGCAACATCTTCACCTCACTCAGAACTGGAAAGCACAGGGGCAATCCTAGACGACAAGGAAGACTCTTACTTCACAGAAATTAGGAATTTTATTGGAAACAGCAACCACAACAATCAGTCCCCCCGAAACTCAGAGGAGAGGTGAGTTGCAACTAATCTGCATCCAAAAGGTGCCACTCTTCCAGGTTAAACCTGGTTTTTCACTTTTGATGGTGTCTGGAGACAGAGTTATTTTAGCAGTCTGATTGCTTCAGAGTTCACTTCAGTGTCTGATGGAAAGAAACATGTTGACTCCCTCCCCATCATACATGAACATATTCCTGGTGGCAGATGCTGGACAGAAGAATAGATCTATGGACGCATTTCTCCTTATATCAGGAGCTCTCAGTTTCAAGTTCCCACTGTTGATTTACATCTGTTGAAAAATTCCCATATTTTGCATTCATGGCAGAACAGGTGAATTCTACATCCTGTGGCTAAATGTAGAGAACCTTACCATTTAAAAGCAATTTAAATGTGTAATTAGTAAAGCAGACGAAGAGAAATTCTTGGATCAAATGAAACATTCTAATTCAAAGTCCTTTCCCGTAAGTAACTCAATCCCAAGAAAGATGCTGACTAGCAAAAAGTCCGTGAGTCTGTGGGTAGGCGTTGGTAGTCCACAGTGCTCTAGCATGTGGAGACTTTTTCCTACAAAGATTTATTAAGTATATGAGTGTTTCAGTTCTTCTGAACTAACAACCGAGAGACCACTTCTAAATATTTTCAGCTAACAAAAATACAGCTAAGCAGAAAAGGCTGTAGCATGGATACGCACATCAGCTCTACATATTTCTTTGAGACTGGTGTTGCATTATGCATTGGCATTACATTATCAGCATCAAAACTTTCTTACTGTTAGTGACAAACTTCACTATCCTCTCAAATTCCAGATGCCTTTGTGAAGGGATGAAAATGGTGGACATAATACAATTTCCACAAAAGTATTGGATTAAGTGATTACATGCATATTCAAATTTCATTCCATCTTGATTGGCAATGAGGGCTTGGGATTTTTTTCTTTGCACATCTGGTCTCAACATGTCCTCCGACAGGAAGTCAGCAAAGTGAAAAGGTTGCTGGGTTGTGCAGTGTTTCCTTTCTAAATTTGGCACTTCAGACTGCTCTTGATGGATATTTTATCCCTGGCAAATTGTTGCATTTCAAAGCATAATTAGAGAATCTGTTTTCTTAATCACATGGCTTTTGTTACTTTGGTTGTAGTCCATCTCCCTTTCATTTCTAGCAGCCTCAATTGAGCATAACAAGCAAGTTGGCAGCCCAAACTGTGCTCAACAATTTTTTATTTCTGCCTATTTAAATAAAAGATGATAAAGAGGTATTGCTCTGGTTATTTTAGAGGGGGGTGGCTGCTTCAGCTCCCCTGACTCCGCACAGCCTCAGATTTTTTGATGCTGTGATATAAACAGACTATTCCCTAGCTTTTTTTATTTTTTTTAAATGCAATACTACACTGATGACAATCTGCTGCAATTTGCTCAGAAAATAGATTAAACTGTAACATTTAGGAAAATGATGCTATTGCAGTATAAGAAACTAGCTTGCACTTGTGTATGCTCCGTAAGAAAGTATGTCTGTTAACAACAGCGAGCCAAATGTTAAATACCAAATACGCTGCTAGGGGTCATCTTTATCTTGCTCAAACTTTTGGTATATTCCATATTGTTCTGCACAGTTTGAAGCACACAAGAGTCTAAAGCAAACTGCGGGCAGACAATAAAGTTTCCATTTTTATAACTGTATTCCTGGAAGAGTAAGGACCTTTTGCACAATGAGAACAATAGGTGAATCAAGGCCTCCATGCTATGTAAGGCAGTGGAGCAGATACGCTGGTAGAGTGAATTTGTGGGGTTCCACCGAGTTTAGCCCGTAGCCCTTCAGCCATACATTTGTTGACATGGCAGTGCTCATTTAATGCAGTGGTCATGAGGCAGCAGCGGATGCTCGGAATCTTGTGGGGTTGAGGCCATTGGGAAACGAGCCCCTGCTTCAGTGTGGGTATTATGTGCTTGATAAAATCCTATAGGAAGTAGTTAAGAGAAGTCATTGTCTGAAAGCAAAGGACAATGTCATAACCGTGGGTAGACCGAATGGTTTTCCATATGCGTATCCCTATAATTACTCATTTAATAAGAATAAATACATTTAAAAGGCTGTATGACCTTTCTTTTCGTTACTTTTTACCATTCAAATCAGTCAATAATGTAGTTCAGTGTGGAGGTGATATTGCAGACTGCTCTTCAGGTCTTCAGCCAAAGTCCCTTAGGTTCCCATGTATGTAATCCATATGTTCAGTGAAGTAGTATGGCTTCCAAATGGGTGGTAGTGTGCAAGATTAATTATGCATGTAATTTTGACTTTCAAACTCTGAACGCAGTATCGGATGTCATTTTTGAAAATGCCGGATCTGATTGTCAGAGTTTTTTGGCCCCTACAGCTTCTGTTAAAAGTCAATGAGTTGTTTTGCCCAGACTACATGTATGATTGGAAACACGAGATGAAATAATGTGTGAGAAAATTTGGAATGGATATCTGAGCATACCTCTGCTTGAACAGTAGTTTTAGGCTCCTAGGATAACAGGAAAATCCCATGCTGATGGCACTGTAATGTCCCACTGACATTTCAGTGGAATTTTCTCCAGCACTGCCTAAATGTCTGAAGCTAAACAAGATATAAAATACAGAAATCACTTTATTCTACTGGGACAGATCCTTTTCAGATCTGTCTGGTGAGGAGCTTTCATAACTGATTTGTGTTTATTGCTTGGATTTGTTTTGGTACTTCAGAATGAATGGCAGCCACTTTAAGGATGAAAAAGCCTTGGTAGCCAGCCAGAACTCAGATTTGCTGGATGATGAAGAGGCAGAAGATGAAGTAATGATGGATGAAGAAGATGAAGAGACCGAAATTGCAGGGAAAGCAGTCAAAGAGCCTGTTACAAGTGACATGCACGAGGGGGCTCCTGAGGAGGATTATGAGGAAACGAGTACTTTGGACATGAACTGCAAAGCTTCCCCTGACAGGTTGGTTCCTTCCGAGTATTGGTGTGCCCGATATGTGAAATAGAAACAATGAGCCATACAAGAGTGCCAGCACCAAACTGTGCCGTGGGAACTGGTCCGAAGGAGCCAGCTTCCCAGTTACGATAGCAACATGCATCTGTGTTTGGGTCAATACCAGCCCTGTTTTCAGTCTCTTCATGCAATCTGTAGCCCTTGAGAGGAAAAATAACTGTGCTGGGGGAGCTATTGTCAGGTTCTGGGTGAGACAGGAAATGTACATGGGAGAGATGTTATCTGCTCCATAAACCAGCCTGGATCTCTCGTGAAAGGTTGTGGAGACACCAGGAGAGACACGACCACTCCCTCCCCTGCTCCTGCTGACCACCTCTTTAGGAAAGAAAAGAGGTTTGCTTTTATTTCAGGATCACGGTTCCATGGGGCAAGGTGGTTTATGAGGGTGAAAAAGGGGAAATTGTTCAGATGTGTAAATCCAAGAGGAAGGGAGAATGCAAACAGAATTGACATTAAAACCTCCATGGTGTTTTTGTAGGTATAAAGAGGAGGAGTATAATAAGACTGGACTTTCGGCTTTGGACCACATAAGGCACTTCACAGATAGCCTCAAAATGAGGAAAATGGAAGAAAATCAATATAGCGAAGCGGAATTGGCAGCTTTCAATACTTCCCAGCTGCCAGAGGACCTAAAACAACCATTGTACAGGAAATCCAAATCCCAGGTAAAAGCTTAACTCAGTTAAAATGTTATTGTTGCCAAATACCCGAAGGATTAAACTGTTAATGTGTGGCAGGCAAGGTCGTTTCAGCTTCATCAGACAGGGCTGTGCTCCATTTTTGCAAACCTCATCCTTCTGCGACCTCCCCCTGCACTCCCACGGCACCCCAGAGACATGATGGGATGCTCTGGTCTCTGATGATGGAGGATTTGCTTGCTTTTTTGCTATTTTTATTCCTGTCTACCACCTGCAGAAAGGCCATGATAAGAAATAGCCCCACTCTGCTTTCAGACAGCCAGCACGGTCACACTGATGCCATGGAGTTTAGCTGCAGCCTCACAGGGATGGGACTCGATCTTCTGGCTGCCTTGGCTTTTTGGTGTTTTTTTGTCCATTGGATATGACTGCCTGTAGGTCCGCAACATGTTTTAGAACTGCAATAACTGGACTGATATTCTAGTGTTATTTCTTGAAAATTTATTTAACATTAATTTAAAAGGATTCTTTTAGCCCCGTTGAAAGATTCCTGTTTTAAAAATTGCAGATTTTGCATGTAGAAAAGGTCAGCAAAGGTGAGAGTGTGGTATTTGGTGAAATACAGGACCAGCCCAGGGATAATGTGATTCCTTAGGCTCTTGAAAAGAGCCTCCTGTGCCAAGAATCTGCAGGCAAAGGAGACTCTGGGACCTTGACTACTATCAAAAGTTTCTCAGAGCTTCGTGAAACCAGATGAAAGCAAAAATTATTATTGCTATTAGTGAGCCTGAAGTGTCAGTGAAAAGGCTGACAGTGGTTTTACCCAATGTGTTTTGATATTTTTTAAATAAGTTGAGAATAGCAGTTCTAACCTAAAATGATGCCCTAACCATGTAGGGGTGGCATGGGTCCAAGCTCTCATCTACATTGTGGGATCATGACCTCTTTGTCCTTCTTCTTTCCCCATCCAGGCATATGCGATGATGCTCTCTCTCTCCGACAAGGACTCCCTTCATTCTGCATCCCACAATTCTCCCAATATGTGGCACAGTATGGCAAGAGCCGCTGCAGAATCAAGTGCCATTCAATCCATCAGTCATGTATGACATTGTGAAGTCTTACCGAGAATGGGACCAAGTCCAAACCAGTAGCATGGCTCTTTCATATATGACTATTTAAAAGACTGCTGAGCAGAATGCCTTATAAATCTGCAGGGTCACTCATTTAAAGTCCGGTGACCTTAAACTGAATAATTTTAAAAAGAAAGAAACTATTTATTCTCAATATTTTGTTTTGCACAGCAAAGGCAGCTGCTGACTTCTGGAAGATCAATGTGACTTTAAAAAAAAAAAAAAGTTTCAGTGGATTATGTAAACCGAGGCCGGGAAAAAGTGTCTTCCAGTTCACCCGGCTTTGAGGGGCAGGGGCAAAAGGGTTAAGACTGCATTGATACACATATGGGCACTCCTTCAAAGTAAGAACTGAATTGATTTTCTTTTTGTATAAGATAGTTTGACACAGGATTTGGAACAGTTGCTTTCATGTACAAACCTCTTCATTAAAGCTTTATGCATTTTAGCCCTTCAAAGAAAGAAAATAGTTCTATCAAATGCACAGTATCCATCGTAAATGTAGAAAGAAGTAACAGGGAATATTTTGTTCTCTCCGTGGTTCTTTTGCCTTCTCAACTGCATTGTTTAAAAAAAAAAGGAAAAACAAGAAAAAAAAAGAAAGAAAAAAAAAAGAACTCTGAGAAACAGTACATAGGAGGCTTGTGTATATTGTAAACTATGAATGTTCACTACTCCAAGAAGCTAAATCATCCAGATAATTCCGTGAAAGCACCGCATTCATCGACAGCACCACTAGTTCAAATCATTGTAAGACTTTAATTTTCGACAATCATGTCACTATTTTGTTGTATTGTTTCCTTTCTCCCCTACCCTCTAATTTCTTCTTTGTGTTGTGTGTACCATGTATTTATTTGTTGGCAAACAATTGTTTGTTGATTGAAATAGCACTGTTCCTATAACAAACAGCACTGCTCCAGTCCCCCACTGCGCTAAGATGTAGGCACCCATGTACTTCAAAAAAAAGTGAGGTGAACTGATCTGTGTATATGGGAGTGCAAAACAGTGTTTGAAATTTTCGTACATTCCTCTTTTATTTTATTTTTGCCTTTTAATGAACTAAATAACTAATAGATGCGACTTAGGTTGTTTTTTTTTTTTTTGTAATACAGTAAATTGATTCAACTGTATAAACAGTTATAATTTCTTCATGAAAGCATGATTCTTCTGATTAAAAAACTGTACCCAATATTTTATGCTGGTTGTCTGCGAGCTTGTGTGATGTTATGTTCATGTTAATCCTATTTGTAAGATGAAGTGTTCCAAATTTATGTTTAAAAAAATAAATAAATAATGGAAGGTATTCAGTTATTTTTTTGGGTTTTTTTGGCCTTTAGTGAGGGACCAGATTAATTTTTCCTTTTGTTTATAATCTCATTTTGAAATAATCGGCAATTTGAGGTACTTTCTTTAAATGCTTTGTACAATGTAACTGTTACGCATTTCAGTACATTACTATGGGAGGATCAACTTAAAAAAAAATAAAGGACTACAAAACTGAAGGGATCTTTTTTGCTTGTTGTCTTGGTTTTGTCTGTGTCAGGGCAAAAATGGCAAATTTAATTTGCAATCTAGGGAACAAAGAGTGTGTCTGTGGGGTCATTGGGATAAGGGTAACTAGAGGATGGGGCATCTTGGACTTGGTCATGCAATTTAGGGCCCAATCCAGAGTCTCTCAGTAGTCCACCAGTGGGTTTTAGATCAGTCCTTCAAGCTTCAAAACACTACCTTGGAAAATAAAAATATTTAACTCATTTTACAGCAGGGACTGGTGCAAGGTCACCTTGGAATGCTGGTGTGTGATGCACTCGCTGTTCTTGGGGACAACACTGGGAAGCTTGGCTGGTTAGTGGCAAAATATTGACTCGATGGAATGGTTAAAATCCATAGTTGAAAAGGTAAATTGGCTTCCAAATGTATGAAATGAACCTTTAGGGTCTAAAAGGAAAAAAACCAAACAAACAAACAAAAACAAAATAAGAGAATGTTTTAGTTTGAGCATTCCCTTTGAAATCAGGTCCAAAGCCCTGCTTCTTCTGGACAAGCTGCAGAATGGTGGGAGGTGGGATGTCCAGGAAAAACCAGTCTTGGCCCAGGAAATGCCCATTTTTCCTGCTCTTCCCATCAGCAGAGAGAGAAGGACTGAGAGAGATCTGAAGGCAACCATGGGGATCTCCCTACCAGCCACCTCCGGCCAAGCTTGGACTTTGCAGCTACTGCACAAGGCTGTCCTTCACATTTAGGTGACTCGAAGGAGTGAATGTGGCACATTGTGGAGTCTTCTTTTGCAGTGGGACCAAGCACTGGTATCACTAGATGCAAACGAGCTGGCATGAGCAAGCAACAAGGGAGCTTAGTAAGAAACTGTGTTAAACGCAGCACTGTTGCAGTGGGAAAGGCACATTCAGGGAATATAATTTGCAGAATACCCTATATGTGTCATTTTTGTCTTCAGCCCAGGTACGGTTTGACTTGTTTTCTAACCATCACATAGCAACAGGGGCATTGAGAGGGCTGAATGCAAACCCAGCGAGGACAGGCATGCGCTGCCTTGGGTTTTCCCTTGCAGCTCCTGAGCCTCATGCACAGGTTGGTGGCAAGCTGGATCTTACAGGGTGGTGGTTTTAATTCAGGAAACCTAAACCACACCTGGAAAAAAAAAATAGAAAGAAAAAAGGTCTGTGTGCATGTTCTTGTACTCACCTCACTGGCCTGAGCCAATGGACAGGTACATGCAGATAATTGCATAAATAGGCTATTATTTTTAGTGCAGTTAAAGTCACCATGAAACTTGGTTTTAGGTTTCTGCCAAATAAAGAGAATAAATAGATTAATCAAGTCAAGTTTTATCTGCAAACAACTTTGTGGATTGTTTTCTCCTTTAATTTGATGCAATGACAGTTCTTATCAGCTCTGCCCTCACCTGCCCTAGATGAAAGGGGTTTTTGGAGGTGGGACGCTTTCTCCCGAGTTTAATGTTGCAGGTTATGGTAGCATACTCCCATCATATAACTGTTAGGGAAAGAACACCTTGACCCAAGCCATAGGGTTAGTTTAGCCTGGGCATAACCAGGTCTACTGACCATCACGGTGTGGCTAACACCATCTCATCAAATCCCCAGGACAAGGTTTCCATTGAGAGCTTTGTATTTTCATCTCAAAGCATTTAATTCAGCAACACTGGGTCGTATCCCATGACCTTGATTTTCATTGCCTTTTCTCAATGACAGAGTAATTCACCCAGAAAAATAGCTGAAAAACAAACCCAGATTTGATTAGCCATCTCATCCCCCAAATAAATAAAGAAAACTGGATAATTTTTGTGTTTGTGTCATACCCTCCCTGATGGACCACACAAATGCACTTGTCCAGATGCAAACAGATTGCTGAGTGAGGACCAAGATTTCTGGCTTTCTGTTAGAGTGATTTAAAGAAAAATTACTTCAATACCTTTTTTAAAAAAACCCTTCAGCTTATTTCACCATCATCCTACTGTTCACCCCACTGTAGTAGTTTTCCATAAGTCAACAAATCGTTCCCATGTGATAAAGCAGCCTCACTAGATGAAGGAGCTGCGTATTACCACCTCAATTCCTATCTACAGAATCTAACAAAGCAGCAGCATGACAAGATGATTAATAAATATTTCACCCTGGCCCAGATCCTCAATACCACTGCAGGTCTGAGTGGCTGTTCCCATGTCAGCCCTGCTGTTTCACTGTGTTAATAGCCACATTTGCGGAGTAATGGGAGGGGAAGTTATTATGAAAACATTTGTGAGGCTGCTTTTGCTCAGTGATTCAGTTTGGCCCATTGCTCCATGCATGTCTTGAACTTTAAAACTTTCTGTCATGTCCCTCTTGCTTAGATGTACAGAGAATTGCTGCAAACTCCCAGATCATTTCTCCACACTCTGCTGCCTTCCAGTGATATTAAGTCTCATTTGTGGTTTTGCTGGTCAGTCATATAGTGGCACGGAAAAGCTAGTTCATTTTAAAGAAGCTTCCAGTAATGATTTGAACAAAGCAAATGCATCCAGCACCAAACAGAAGACCTTTCTCCATGTCAAAGACCACGTACCTTGCCAGGGCTCCAGTTATAAGTGTATTCTGCAGCCTGGCAACACCATCCTCTTTCCCATCCCTTTGGAAGGCTATATGGGTTTGTGAGTGTACCTAGTTTGTGGCTTCCAATAGCTCAGTTAATTCATCTTTTGGTTCTATACAGAAAATGGTGCCAGCTTTAGGAAAGGCTCAGCTTTACAACTCTGATTCACTTAATGAAGTCTAGGGAGAGGGAGAAGAAGAGAACATCAAATAACAAAAACTGGGGGAAAAAAAAAAAACTAAACCAACTCCAATAGTATATTCCTTTTCTTTTCCTTTTTTTCCTCCCAACTCAGATTCATTTGTTGCTAGAGGAAAGCAATTTTCAGCAAAATTTACTGTTTTCCTAGAAATGATATTTTAAATGGACTAGCATCGCAATAAACCCTGAAGAGAGGCACTGCAATGGTTTAGGAACTCATGGTACATCTTGTAAGACTGAAGCCTTTTTCCTAAAACTCACAGCTAATTTTTCATTTGGGACCTGTTGCCCCTGGGTACAGTCATAAACCAGACTCCTTTTTTTTTTTGATCCAGGCGTGACTGTATTTTAATGGCAAATGGAGCTATTTATATCTATAAATCCGTTTGGGGAACTTTTTATTATGAAAGGTACTGTGGAAATAAAAAAGTAGTCTCATATAACTTGCTGGGTAGGAGCTTTAGCAGTATCTGCTCCATCTGTCTGAGTGGAGGGTCTGAAAGAAGGCACCTCCAGAAGGCACCCTCCTTTTTCTTGCTTTATTTTAATACTAATTAATTCCAGAAAGACTAAAGAAATGTGATGAAATGCTACACTTCTAAGAAAAAGTTTTGCCCGACAGTCCTAAAGCAGGCCTCCCAGCTTGGGAGAGTCTAGTGGGAGAAGCGGGTTAGTGGTCATTTTGATGCTTAAATTATCAGTAATTAAGAAGTTGATTTTCTAGGATTGAGGAAAATTTTAAACAGCTGCTTCTTTCAGGCCTTTACTCCTCATTTTCATTAGCATGTGCTAAGGCAATCTGGAAAATATATTTAGATCTATATTATGCTATGTCAAGACCTCAGCATCTGTACCTTGGGGCAGATACATGTGAGATAGCCGAGGGTAGATGTGCCAGGACGCACATGTGGAAGTGTTCAATTTGTAATATGATTATACCCCCAAAACAAAGCCTGCTTGATACCTGTGGCATATTTGTTTCATGGTAAGTGCAGAAAATTCTCAAAAATCGTGTCATGTTTCGCATCACCAGCCAACTCAAACTAGAGAAGTAGCACTTTAATTCCTGGGGAATCTCTTTCAACAGGCGCGTGTCAGGCCCAATTAAGGTCCAGGCAGTCTCGCACTAATTGGGTTGAGCTATGCAGCGGTGTAACATGGTCATTCAGCAAAGCAGTCCCTTTGTCCAGGCCAGCACCCACACTCGCGCTGGCTGGTCTCTCTTCCCAAGGGCTGTCAGCAGAGAAACTCCTGCTAGAAAACGCCTGGAAGAAGTTAACAAGTGGATTAAGAGTTTTTAGTAGTGATGGATAGGACAGCTTGGGGTACTCAGCCGGTGGCTCACCACATGTCCTCGTACATTAAAGTTACCATCACAGGAGACAAAGGTGGCGAGCTGCATCCTCCACCCATGTAGCGCAAGACATGGCATCAGTATCCTCCAAAGATGCTCTCTTGGCTCATCTGCAGGTCCTTTTCTGCTCCCGAAATAAAGAGTTTGTTCTTACATCTGAGGTGCTAATACACTAAAATAGAGGGGAAAGAAAAATGAAAGCATGAGCTGAGATGTGGAGATTAATTTAAACATTCTACCCCCTCCTGAATTTCAGCCGCATTTGTGTGAAAATCCCAGTAACAGACGCAGTTTCAGGTAATCCATGATCCAAATGAAAATGAAATGTTGGAGGACAGAGGCTAATGGTCTTCATTCAAAACTGATTCTTATAAATATTTTAATGATTTATATCTTCCTAATTACAGAACTGGGTGTTTTACTGTGTCTAATTCTTTCATAGAATAATAGAATAGTTTGGGTTGGAGAGGACCTTTAAAGATCATCTAGTCCAACCCCTTGCCATGAGCAGGGACACCTTTCATTTGACCAAGTTGCTCAGAGCCCCATCCAACCTGACCTTGAATGTTTCCAGGGATGGGACACCCACCACCTCTCTGAGCAACACATTTCAGTGTTTCACCACCCTCATTGTAAAAAATTTCTTTCTTACATCTCGTCTGAATCTTCCCTCTTTAAGTTTAAAACCATTTCCCCTTGTCCTATCACAACGGTACCTAATAAAAAAGTCTGTCCCTTTTCCTCTGCTGCTGCCAGGCCCTTTGGGCACCCACATGATGCGCCTTCTCCTGAATTCCTCCGTAGTCTGAGCACGGTCAGGGATCTTTTCTAGCACCCAGCCTCTCCTGGCTCGTGGCTTAAAGGGGGATGATCTCTGCCACCCTTGGAGCAACATGAAACCCCTGCACGCTGACACATGCCCACCCCTTCTCAGGGTGCAGAGATGTGAAGTCCAGTGGGCTGCAATCACAACCGTGTAATAAAAAATTAGTTCAGAAGGATCCACAGACCCTCTGCTCTGTGTAACCACAAGCCACAAAACACTTTGCAATCCACTGTAACGAAGTAAAGACCTTTATTACATTTAGACTTGATTCCCTGGTACTCTTTTTGGAAGCAGTTCTGCTGTTTTTATTACTTAAGGGCTATTAAAACCTTAACCACTGCACGGAGCAACTCACTCCAGCTTTACACTCTTCCATAAAAACTTTGAATGGGAGATCAAGAACTACTTTTTGGACCTAACACATCGGCAGCTGAGGAATGCCAGAGTCAGGTCTGAATTTGTCCTTGTCCTGGCTGAGCATACAGACCAGATTGAGAGACAACAAAGGGCATGGGCAGGGTTTGTAACAAGATTTTCCCTGTGCTATTCTTCACTGCTTGTAAGGAATGACAGAGTGGGAAGCCACATTGACCTCTCCTTCCCCCTTGTGTCGGTCATAAGCCAAGCTCTGTACATGCCACTTCTGCTAACTTAGGAAGGAGCAAAATTGGAAGGAAAGTCACTGTGTGAAGAACTAAGGAGAGCAGAAATAGGGACTGGGGTAAAATCCTCGCCCCTCCAAGAAAAAAAAAAAAAAAAAGAAAAAAAAGGAACAAAAAAAAAAACAACACCAAAAAAAAAAAAAAACAAAAAAACAGAAGTCTTGAACCAGTCTAAATTTGGCATGATGCTGGGGTAGAAGCAGCATGCAGGGGCAATCAGCAGGTAGAGTGGCAATGGGCCAGGTCAGCCACCCCTCCAAAAAAACCTCTCTGAAGCACAAGTGCAAAACCGAAACAACCTGATGTGGTGTCATGGAAGTTGCACCAGACAAAAACTTCACTAAGGGAACTCCCTGTGTTGCTCTTTGTGTAGCTCAGATACTGGTGGTAATACAGAAGCTAGCTCAAAGCCTCTCATTATTTTCACTTTTTTTTTTTTTTTTTTAATTACAGTGTAGAAAAATCTGGCTTTCTCAGCTCACCGCTAGTTCCAAAGCATAACTTCCTCCTTCTCCACTCTGCCACTGAATTTTTAATATTTCCTCTTTGGAAAATGTCAGGAGTCTCAGCAGGGTGTGGGTTTCTGCTCTAATGCAGCTCTGCTGGGGGTGAGCGAAGGCCGAGGTGTCTTAGGGCAGCACTTTGCCCCTGGAAAATATATTCTAGCTACTCTCTCCACAGAAAAACAAGAAAAAAAAAAAACCAAAACATTTTTTTCCAAAACCTAAGGAACCAGACTCATAAATTATCCATTTATAACGTTTCTTCATTTCAGCTGAAACAATGATCCCGGTACATTTTCTTTTAAATTTTGTTTCCCAGTCCAAGTGAGCACCTACTTTGTTGTCCAAATTTCTCGCGCAGTTCGAATCCTACAATGCGTAATCTCAGTAGGGTTATCAGTTATGTCATGCATTATACAGCCTCCAATCAGCGTAGTGGGAAACAACATTTTCATTTAATACCAGGAGAAACAGTGGAAGTCAGCGATTGATACCAACACAATGATGGGAAAAAGTGTCCAGAGGTGCTACTCACATAATCTCACTTTACAACATCTTGAAAATTCAATAGAAAGGACTTTGCTAACAATACCAGAATGACATACCACTGATTATTGTTCCTAAAGCTCTTAACAATAAGAAAGCTCTCTAAATATATCTCAACAAAAAACATATAACAGTTTGTTTCTTCTTTTTTTTTTTTTTTTTTTNTTTTTTTTTTTCCCCCTGCAAAGCACATAGTATTAGTCAACAATTGCTGTGTGGTGTGAGCCCATTAGGGCTGTTGGCTGGTAATGTTCTGGGAAATGAGCTCTTGAAAGATCTTTTTTTTTTTTTTTTTTTTTTTCTTTTTTACCAGCGCCTAACAATTGTATCTTAAAACAATCCTGGAAGCATTAAGTATCTGCAAACTGCAATGACCCACTCTAACTTATTTTCTTAAGACTGAGGAAAGAACTAACTACCCTTACATTTTATTCACTCACTTTGAAATTCAGCCGTGAGAAGCAATTTTTAGCTCAGAGCAGAAATGAGAACCCTTTTAAAGACCAACTGTTTCTTGTTAAGCCTCTGGTCTCTGCAGGGTTGGGTGAGTTCTCCAAACACACGTGAGCACTTTCCTGGTTAATCTCTCCCCAGCAGCCAGCTGAAAGGGTTAAAATGCAATTAAAGCAAACATTAAATACACCATGACATTTCCCTCAGAAGGAACGTTGAAACAGGCATATTTACTGCTAAACCCACACTTTAGAGGTTGAGCTAGCAACCACTTAGTAGCCATGTCTACTGCAGAAAAGCCCTGAAGGTGATTCATTGCTCAGCACCCTCCAGGAGCAGCACCCACCTTTGGGGCCGTCCCTGTTAACACCAACGCACACAAATGGAGCCACGTAGGGGATTAAAATCTTTCACTTGCTTTACAGCGTCAGGCCCATAGCTATGTTTCATTACTACTTTATTGTGCACCACTTTTGGTGTGTATGGCCATCCAGAAACTCGTTGGTGAAGGTTAAATAATAATTTAAATTCCTCTGATATTGTTTACATTTCAAAAGCAAACCAAACCCCTATACGTGGCACAGATCTTCACTGTGTTTATAGCAGTAAAAGGCCAATGAGAGATCCCTAAAAAAATCATTAACTGAAGTAAACATTGAATCACATTACAGAGTCAACAACAGAGAATTTTTGAATGAAATAAAAGTGTCGTGCTTGAGGATATCGAGTGAAATATCCACTGGATTTTCTTCTATTACATGCTTTTAATCTCTCTGTTTATTATTGAAGTGGTTAATAAGCAATTCCTAAAACAGATCCAGAAGGCGTCTTTAGCAGCCTGACTGTCAGCCTACACCATCAAAATACTTTTTCCAGCAGCCTTTTGCAATCCTATCTTGATTTCACCTTAAACACTTCTTGGAATGATTATTTTTGTTCTCTGAACTTAGACATTAGTTGTATAGATTCAGTTAAGAATTGTTTGCTGTCAATATAAAGGGCATTTACTGGGTACAAGACATATCAGAAGGAATAACTTCAATTTCTGAAAACATTTTAGGATGATCAAATGAGCAGAGAGAGAAAATTGTGAAAATCTGAGCTGAGTACTGGCTGCTTGGCACTGCTTTACCCGTGGCATCACCACACGGTGTTTGTTATTGTTCGTCAAGAAACCTAAATTTATTTTAAGAAATAAGCCCATTATGTACTTCACTTGGGAATTTTTTTTTCCCTTCTCCACTACACTCTAGGGGAGTCCTTCAAAGCACCTTCTGGTACGCTTTATGGCACGTGGTATTGAACAAACTGTCTGATCTCTGCCAGTTGAATATATTTGCATAAACCTTTCTATTAAGTATTAAATATTAACTATTTATTAAGTATTAAGCAAGATTTTGTTTTCTTACCCTTTCACTAATATTTAAGTATAGACTTAATTAGTGGTATTGCTCCACATGGCAACCTGAATGAAACATCAGCAAAATTAAGGGCTGATGCTCCTAAAGGCACGACTGGAAATGATCCCAGACTTGACGTGGTTTCAAATGCAGCTTTGCACATTTTGCTCCTTCTCACTCCTCTCTGATTTTATATACTTACAATACTTATATACAAGTATTGCATAGAATAATAAGCACTTATATAAGCATTGCATGTAATTGCATCTATACTTACGCAATTTGGAGAGAACATTTATTGCTCACCAAAGGGATGGTGGCAACTGCAATGGCTGTGGCTAACCCTGGGAATAAGGAGATGCCTTCAAATTATTCCTGGGTGAAAGATGTGGGGGTCCACGTGCTTGTGCCCAGCGGCTGCATGGGTACTACACCAGCGTGGGCACAGGCCAATATGTGTCAGAGCTGGTGCTTGTTGTTGTTGTTGGTTGGTTTTGAAGACAAATCATAGGAAACCACTTGAATGGCTGGAGCCAGAGTGTCTCAGCAAGGGGTAGCCAAATATGAAAAAGCACAGAGGGCTGTATCGGTGTTTAATTACTTTGTTGTTTTTAAAAATGTTTGGGTTTTTTTTATCCCTGTTGAAAGGCTCCAGCTCAACCAGGGAGCTAGGCTGATGCTGCCAGAGCCTCCTCGACGGCAGCTGGGTGCCTTTGAGGACATGGGGAAAAGCATACAATCCCCTTTACAAACCCTTCGTCCATAGGCACCTTCTCCCACCTCTTCCCAAGAGAAAACTTTCCAAAACCCAGTCCTGGGAGCAAAAAGTCTCTCTTTCAAGGGACGGAGCCCTGAGTCAGAGAAACTTCACAGCTGAAACCAAAGAGTCAAAGCACTTTTGCTGGGGGTATTTCCTGTGCCCCTGCCCACTGGGGGGGACACCGACCCTAGCTTTGCCACAGCACAGCCAAGGCACACTATAGAGGTGTTTAAATCACCAGCAGCTCTGGAAGTGGCAGCGGGATGGGATGGAGCCTCAGAGATCACGGCTCTTGCTGGGCACGCTGCCTTGGACCCGTGCTGCAGCCCAAGAGCCCCTCTTACATACCTGCGAAAATATGTACCCCAGCGACCACACAAGTAAACATGTGCCTCGTGAACTACATGATTCATATGTGATCTGAGGGCTTAGGAACAGATTTTTGCATTTTTAAAAAATTATCCAGCACGTTTGAAAGCACTGTCCAGGAACACGAAGCCTCTATCTAAGTGGTTTTCCATTATTTATATTTATGCCTCCCTTTTGTTGCTCACTCCATAGTTATAGTAAAAACTGGCACGAGCTCTTTGAAAACAAAGGTAAAACCTTAACCGAGGCTTTAACTTGCATTGGGAGTGCTACAATTCTCTGCACAAGCATCAGAAATGTGCCATGGCGGGGACACCGGCGGGCAATGGACGGGCTGTCCCTGCCTCCCCACAGACCCCCTCCCCACGCCTGCTTGTATGCACAGCATTTCTTGTCTGTATCAATGTATCTAACATGTGAGAAATAAAGTGTGGAAAACTTATTTCAGCTGCATTTCATGGGCAGGCTCTTTGATCAGCCGATGCCTGAGCATTATTCAGCACACAGGAAAATGGACAACTTAAGGTAAAGAGCTAGCCGCCGCTAAACGGCTGTGGATGTTGCCAGCAGTCATTAGGCAGCCTTTGACTTTGAACAAGAATATCCTAAGCCGGGGGACAAACTCCCCCTTCCCCTGCACCGGGGCAGTATTTCATAGCTACCATCCCGATGCACCAATCCACGGCTAAACCTCGCGGCTCAGAACAAGTAGCGAGGGTTCAGTTAATGCTGGCTTGCATTCCTGACTCCAGTTGTGTTTAAAGAGCGTAAGGCGAGGAGGGAATCCTGCGAAAGGTTTCTCGTAACGTTGTTGGCGATTCATTTTCCTTCGCAGAGCGGTGCGGAGCCCTCCCAGCCCTAATTGCCGGGTGCTCTCTCGTGGCTGCTCGGGGAAGTGCTCACCGTCCCTGCTCCAGCTCGGGTCAGACTTTCTTCAAAACAAATTAAAGAGCCTGTTGCCAACAGGAAGTAACTCTGGGTGACTGCAAAATCCCCAGTAAGAGGACTCTTTACAGCCCAGTAACCAAGCACTGGGCTACCACAGCTCCTTGCTGGGCTGCTGTTGGGGAGCAAATTCAGATTTTTACCTAATTATTGACTGTTTGAGTAGCCAAGAAACCAGCAGGACCTAAACCAGGTCTTGCTGGGCAGAGGTACCAGTGATGACTTCCTGCTGCCAGCAGCAAGTTTCTCTCTGTTAGCTGGTAGCTCCTATAGTGATCTTGAAATTCTTCTTTACCTTTTTTTTCCACTTATGCCAAGTATAAGAACCAGAGAATACATTAGTGTGTGGAGTATTGCACATGAGCCAGACCTGAGCAGCACGGAAAGGCTGTCTTCGTTGGACTCACATGATTTTGGCTGCAGTAAATCCACTCTCCTGCTACAGCATGCAGACTCAGGGTTTATTGACTACTGGCACAAATAGGGGGAATCATCAAAGTCTAGATAATTGCGGGGGGTTTTATGCTTCTGTTGTCATTGCTTCAGCAGCTATTGTCTTGCTGCTTGGGAAATCATGGCCAAATACCTCTCCTAAGAAATAATATATTTAAAAAGTAAATTTTAGTCCTTCTTCTATTTCTTTTCCTTGTGGTAGGACTTATTCTTATATATGACTCTACAGTCTCCAGAAGCCTTCTGGTTTCTTCTCCTATTTCAGAATCCTTTTATTCAGCAATGTCTCTGAAAAATGTTATGCAAGATCCTGTCTTTTTTTTTTTTTTTTTTGGTTAGCACCCAAACTCTTGCCCCTTTTTTGTAAGAGATGGAAATATAACACCTCTTCTCCAGCAGAAAGAGTTTGGTCTGTGTAATCCCTGGAGAAGCTTTCTGTTCACCCCAGTGAGCACCAGACTGACTGCCAAGTGAGTGCCTTCCCTTCTCAGCCTTCACCCACCATTTGTCTTCCTTGCAATCCCCACCTTTCAGTTCCCCTAAAAATCACCCGGAGATCATTGGCCATTTCAGAAAAGACAACTGCTCCATCAGAGTCGAAACCTGAGCTCGCGCATATGGTTGAAGTTAAGCTAAGGTCTTCTTCCCAGAAATGCTTTGTGAAGTTCTACTCCAGGCAAGCCTTTTCCAGTAAGATAGTGTCTCCTTGCCTGCTATTTTGCTTAGTCTCGCTTTCTTTTATCTTCCTTGTCGAACTTAAATGTCGCTATTCACTGCTAGCAGATGTGGTTTGGGATTCCTGCATTCTTTTATGCCTTTATTTCAGTGCTTTCATCACAGCTTCTCTTTCAGCTAGGTGAATCAAAGGCCTTTCCATAGTCCAGTCAATGCAAGCTATACATGATGGCTTGTTTTATTTGGCAATCTTCTCCAGTATGTGATTCATTGTCTGCAGGTGATTCATAGTTAGGAAATTACTTCTGAACCCTGCCAGTGCTTGTGGTTGATTAAAGTTCAGAAGTCCCTGTAGTCTGTTCACCAGCACTTTTTTGTCAACTCAAATATTTGTGTGCAGTAAAGAACAGTAAAAAGTGGATGTGCTATTGACATGAGCAATTTACTTGAATGTTTGCATCTTTAGAAAGTTCTACCAAAATCTCTAGAACTGGCATGAAACTGTTTCACAGTGTCTGACTAAATGAATCACGTTTTACAAATAAATATCTGTCAAATTGTTCAATTACTCGAGATCCAGTCATTAAGCAATAAAATAAAGCAGTAAATAGGAGACATCTGCTGCAAAGTGCTACAGAAACCTTAGCATCTTTCTCAAGTTACCTTCTTTGCATTTTGGTATAATGATTCACCAAAAAATGTCTTACCCAAGGCAATCAAACATTGAAAAATTGTCCCCTGCAAAACAATATTGTCATAGCACGGTACCTTACCCAAAGCAAGTACAGATTAACAACTCAGTGGAGGCTACCTAGGAAAAAGAGAGAAGACCCATCAGTTGATGTGCTGCAGCGTTATTAGGTGAGATCAAACGTTTTGGAATACTGAAACCTTGAAAGAAAAATAGTATTGGAAGTCATTGCTTCTGATCTTGAATTCATTTCTTAAAGATGTAAATGCTTCCCTTCCTATGAAAGACATTATTTCCCATAATGGCCCAGAGAGAACCCAGCTTTCTCTTTACATCAGAGGCGCTTGTTGGAATTACATCAAAACTCAAGGCATGGGTAGTTGAGGGGTTTAAACACTGAGTCTCTAAGGTCTGTCTGGTCAAATCCATTGCGGTGGTAACTGAATACCAAAGGTTGGTAACTTCTAGGTAGCTGCTGTCAGATGGAAGGGAGGACAACAGCTCATGTCGGTTAGGCACATCTCCACAGCATGACCGCCACTTTCCCCAGAACAAGGAGCTTTTTGGCAGC
Organism: Syrrhaptes paradoxus; assembly: GCA_013400615.1. Lineage (NCBI taxonomy): Eukaryota > Metazoa > Chordata > Aves > Pterocliformes > Pteroclidae > Syrrhaptes > Syrrhaptes paradoxus. Next base: position 441,652 of record VZTO01019064.1, read on the forward strand.
ATCAGCCTACAGTGTTGTCCTAGAAAATGGTATTTCCAAGAATACAAATTAATTAAAATACTTTTTGGAAAGGCACTCAGATAACAGAAAATTTAAGGAGCTGTGGCCTCTTCCCTTTGCTTTCAGGCAGCTCAGGCTCATTGCTTCATCTCGAGTGTCAGTTTGCAGAGCAGCGCTTGATTCACATTTCTTTGAAAAAGAAAATATTTTTAAAACTTATCTTGATAGTTATAGAATTTCCTGTGAAAGATACATTTTTCCTGCCAAAAGATTCCTACAATGGTCAAGTAGTGCTTCAAAAACAGTAAAGCTGGAATGACACTTGCATATTTTACTGGTAATGGAGCATAGTAAAAACAGAAATGGAAAGAATACTCAAGTATCCAAAGTTGCATTATCACAGAAGTATCAGCTTCTTTCAGACCTTTCTCTGTATAACATTTCAGCACCAGCAGCTCTACCTATGACTTGGCTCACAGATTATGTTTAAAATTGGAATCACACATACTAAACCCATACCATATGAAGGTGTCTGTGTATAATTCAAAATTCTTCTCTAAGCAGAAACCCTGTAACGTCTTTGTGCTTCAGGTTGCAACTATTTCTCTGTACATACTGCCACTTACAGAATTGGGTGTTTTTTGCCAAAAGTGAGGTTTCAAATATCTATTTAGTGATTTCAGTCACTTTGCATAGCTCTCACAAACCTCAGAAGCACCAGCAAGGGCAGTGGGACATCACGAAATGCAAAATTGGATTAAAAAAAAAAATCCCTAAACCAGCAGGTTAAGACCTCAGTTTTCCATCTCATCCAAGAAATTGCATCCAGCACAATTTAAATAAAGAAGTTCAGGAACTAGGAGCTGAAAGCTTGACTTGTAGCCACCCTTTAAACCTGTCTCAGAAGACACAGAAATGCTCCCACTTAGGCAGGGTTTTCCAAAAGCCATCAGCTCCTTTCTGCCAGCTGCCATGTGCACTCGTGAGTCTCGCTGGCTCAGCAAACCTCCAGGTTAGATTTTCCCACTGAGATCTGCCTATGACACTCCTCTTTTATAAAAAGCTTCTGCAAGCAACGACAACAAATATGGCATTTCATTCCTATGCAGTACTCAGCTTTGAATTCCCGCCTCATTTAGCCAAAGATATTTGGCTTGGTCGCTCTTCCTCTATGATAGCTTAGATATCGATGCACTTTGCCTTTATGAAACATGTGCTTTTTATTTTAGGCTATGCAAAAATGTTCAGGAAAATATATACCCCTGCATCCCAGGACAAAGGACGGTAGTCATTTCAAATTGGTATCCACTCATCCATGACAAGTGCACACACATCGAGCTAATAAATGTGTTTATCTCCAGTGTTTGTCTATGGCTCAGTCATCAAGAGAAGCACAAAATCCCCCATGAGTGGTGGAAGGACTTCCACGAGAAGCCATGCCTCTGGCTCATCTACTCTATTTCTAAATTATCTTTTTAATTAATTTTAATTAAAGCAGTGAATTTGTCCTTAAAGTAGGACTCAAAAACAAAGCGCACACAATACCAATAAAACATAAAACTAGTGTGGTTTCGCTTTTTTTTTCTGAAAGAAAAAGCAGTGTTATTATAAAACCCCCATGTTCCTAGCTATGATACAAGGTCTCGTTCAAATGCAGGGAGAGAGAGAAGATAGAACAATGACTTTCTGAAATGAAACGACTGCACACAGAAGGAGAAGCAAGTGGAACTGCACAGTCAGGGAAACACCGCTGCAGCTGATGTCCATGTGTGTCCCGGCCGCCCGGCCGTCAGAGAACAGTGAGGAAGTTAACGGCATCAGGAGCTGGCCAGTCTCACTGGCACATTTTTCGGACGTATAAAATAAGTTTAAAACAAACAGTGAGCATGAAGCAGTACTGTGGTGAGACCCCTTCTTGACAGCCTGGAGAGACTCCTTGGAAACAACAACTCTTCAGAATCATTTACAAATGCTGCCCCATCTGTAAACACAAGAAACATCCCTAATGTAAACAGCGTCCCTCACTCCGAAAGTGCGAGGAGAAATGAACAGGAAGCAAGGCAGCAGAAGGAGGAATAAATCAACGACAGACTTCTATGAAACAAGACATCTTGGTCCTTACGCATATACTCACACACCAAAATCGCTTATTAACTCCACATGGATCAAGAGAACTCTTTGGAAAAGAGAGCCTAAAGAGCTGAGGAACATGAAAGGAGCATCTAGAAACAGATGGGACATAACGTTTTCAATAAACCTGAACATAGATGGGAATCTCACATAGCAGCAGCTAAACTACCTCGTGCTGTGAGCCCATCAAATTTCACAAGCTTAACAACATCGGACGGAGTCTATACATGTGGATGAGAATTTGCAGAGGATAAATCTAGCAAGTTACCTGAGGCCGATGAGCTGTGTGGTTCAGCAGTAGGCACGCTCCCTCCAGGTTAATACAAGGTACCCATGCAGCACGTCGCTGGAATCAGCAGCTTCTCAATGTGCTTTGAAAGCAAAAGTGTAATTCATCAACACATCTTGCCCAATCTATGGTTAATTAATGGATGTGACTATTCCCTTTCCCATTCTCTAAACTGTGACTGGACCAGAAATCCTTGTTCTAAGCCTGGACCTGGACCTCATTTTTAATTAAAATAAGAAAAATCCCCAGTGTCTGGTAGTATTCCATAGTTATTATTTGTGTTATAGCAAAACCAGCAGGTCCAAAAATAAGACCACAGCCAATATGTTCAGCTCTATACAAATACAGTGTAATTCTTCTTGCCTTGAAGAATTTACAATCAAAATAGGCAGAAATGATCAGAAGTCCAAACACAGGTAATTAGCAATGCAGAGGATAAACCCCCAGTTCCTGATACCCCACGTACCGTCTATGCTTCCAGTTCACCCTAGGCCTTCTAATGCCTTCTGCTGACCAGTGAAGGTTATTTTATGATCAAGAGCTGCTGCAGTACTGATGAATACAAGTATTCCCTGTGATAGGGAAGAAAAGCAATCTTGACTGTGGAGAGAAAATGCCCACAGGTGCAATCAGATTTCCTATTAAAAAGCTTCGTGTATCTTCAGATCTGACAAGACACTAATAGCCACCAATTAAACCTGACACAACAGATAATAAAAATCTATGGCTATCTCTAATATGTAACAGTGCCTACAACTTAATTACCTTAATCTCATTTACCCTTACTGTGAGGTCGGCAATTCACGACCAATCATTCCACTCACTTCTATCAAGCATTTGATAAAAAACACCTTTGAGGAAAACCTGCACTTTACAAGAACACGCTATTAGGCTATGGATTAAGGAAATTAGTACCTAGGGTCAAATCCTTTTGGTACTGTTTACCAAAGGGGTTCCCTGATTTACATCTCTGTAAATATTATCTCCTCACTAGGTGCCAGCTGCAGATGCTGGGCCAGGCTGGACTGTGCAGGCTGTAAACCAGGACAGGACGTGGTGCAGCCTCTGGGTATGAGGCTGATGAGTCCACCTGAAGGGCAGGTCCTTGTGGGACAGTGTGGTTTGATGGGGTGACCTCTCTGGGAGCCTACCTTGGTGATGTGGGTGGACATATAGGTTGTGACACAAGAGCCTTCATTTTGGGCTCCAGGAAATTCGAGGTGGAAATATGAGCCCAGCAGCGAGCATCACAGACAGAGAAGGTGGGACACACGCGTATACACAATTACATACTGGCTCTCCCATTCAGATCGACTACACATATCCTAGGAATTTGTAAGCACTCCTTTAAGCAGGAGCAGCAGCTACCTGCCTGACTTGGGACAGGATTTATTCAGAGGACAGCAAACACACCTCGCCCTTCCCCAGCTCCATAGATACCAGGCTGTTTTCAGGAAGATGGATTTTCTCCTGACATTACCAGTTGTTATCAGTCCTTACCACAAAGTCCTGAAAATGGCTCACAGACTGGTTTGGTCCTGCCTTTCCATCTCTTTCTGTGCTGTGAGGTCAGTTCCAATGGCTGAACAGGAGATGACTATGGTGCTGGGCATCCCCTTCCTGCTCCAAAAGCTCTTCAGGACCCACCTCATCCCCCTGCATCTTTCCAGGGCACAAGGCGATATCGGTGACCCCGTTACTGGTTTTTGCCATGATTTCATGCAGTCCTGACCAATCCAGAAAGGAAAGCCCCGCCCCCCCGTTCAAATCAGAGCTGAACTGCTGCCACTGGGGATTCCCAGAAACGATGGCATTTGGGTCACTAAGCCACCGGCAAGGCTTGTGTTTGTAAAATGTCTTGGTTAAGTGCATGGCCATTTGCAGGAGGTGTTTTGGAGAAAGAACACGAACTGTTTGCTCTACATTTCTGGAAAAGGCCTGTGCCGGTTAGACTCAAGGATATTTTTGACAAAAGATGGTGCAGCAGAAATATTTCAAAGAGGAAATCTGGATCACTACATATGTCGTTATTCTCCTAGTCCAAGTGTTGGTAGGATTTATGGTAAGATTATGCCTTCAACTATTGCTACCACAACTGCTAGTTCTACCCAGTCATTAAATACTGTTTCCTTGGAAGAGCTAAGAGCCTTTTATAATAAATAAATATAAGTAACCTTGTTTTACTATTGGAGAAACACAGGCAGAGAGCAAAGACTTTAGATCTTCCTGAGGTCTCAGTCTGTGAAGTGTCCACACTGGAAAACCACGATGCTCAGAAAAAAAAAAATTATATGGGATCTAAGAAAGCTCCAACTGCTTTATAGGAACATTTACGCACATCAAAACATTTCATCCCAGGCCACTGCCACTGCAGGTAGCTGCTAATTAAAATCTGGTGTGCTGTGGCTACTGTCTTTAAAACTCTGGCCAGCATATGTTTTATTTCTCTTCTTCTTTTTGATTTGTTTTTAGCTTCTGAGCTTGTCTGATTATATTTTCAAAATTCAGTTTTATGTTTAAAGATTGAGTTTAATAAGCTTGTACAATACATAAAGAGATTATAATTTATTATTTAAAAAGTTTCCTGACAAGATGTCTACAAGAAACATGACCCAAACCACACCGCCTTGTAATAATACCTCTTAAAAATTCCTGACCTCCCACTAAACACTCCTGCAGACTTCCCTGCTTCAGTCCTCGCTGAATATCTCATATATGTCCCCTACAACATTGCACAGGAGGAAATGAAACAGGAAAGTCATCAGCTCAGACAGACAAACGATGGCAATTATGTAGCACCGTGTTACTTTCTCTTAGTACTGACAAAACACACTTTTTCTGACAGTGAGGGGCTGGAGTCTCATGCAGATAGTTTGGGTCCCCTGCAACATTTGGTGCATCTTCTTTCTTTTTAAGAACGTGGTGTACTGGAAGAGGAAAAAATGAAGCAGGCTGCCCCTATGCATACGGTCCACTGAGAGAGAGGTTTTCCCACCAGTGAGCAGTGCTCCAGGCTGAGGGTTGTGTCTCTTCTCCCAATGGTTTCCATGTGCCCAATGTCTCCTCCTTCCCCATAGGAATGGCTGTCTCCCTTCCCCACACTGCACCACCTCCTGGGACTTTATTTATATATATATAAATATATATATAATTGTGTGTGTGTATATATACATATATATTTAAATGACTCACCATAACTGCTGAGCCTTGTCTTCAGGTCTAACTGCCAATCCCTGCAATCCCCACCAGGCAAGCCACAGCTGTGGGTCACCACTGCCTTTTTGGCATTGCTGCTGCCCTTGTGTCCCTGCAGGTGACAACCAGGCTGGGCGTGGGGTTGATGTTGTATTGACAGAGCAACTTGCCAGTTTACAATTTGTGTCAGTATAGATTTAATATTTGCTAAAAATAACTTGCTTTTCTAGTTGGAGAGGAGCTTTTTAAAATGATTTTCTTTTTTTTTTTAATTTGCTTTTTATTCCTTGTGATAGGGGTCTGGAACTTTAGGAGTGTTACCGTAAGAGAGCTTTTGTGTGAGCTCTACACACAACATGCCAGCAACTCTTCACAATCTCTAATAGGTAAAAATACTCTGGGATTTTAAAGCTTTAACAAGACCTTGTCTAGACTGGTATTTAGTGGCAATACAATTAAATCATACTGCAAAAGGAAAAAAATAAGAGATTAAATTATTTTAATTACCTTTTGAAGTCTCTGTAGAGGTCAGACCTTGATCTGATTTAAATAGATGCACATCAGGTGTTACTCCACTGACGTGGCAGCTGTGCAAAGGTTAAAGGCATCACAGTGTCAGTCTATAAGGCTAGCTAAAGCCTAGTCTATAGTATATCTATATGTGCAATAAATTAGGGGGTTTTCTTTTTATTTTCCTTTTTTTTTCCTACAGCCTTTGCCAAAAAGAATACCACAGCACGGAGTGGTGACTCAGGACCTTATGTGAAATGCCCGGGATGCAGACACTGGCCACAAACCTTCCTGGGATGCACGGATGTGTTTTCCCTGCCTGCTCCCCATCTCCTCGCTGTCACGTCCCCTCCCTGCCCCACAGACCTGCAGTGTAGAACGAAGGCCAACAATGGCTTTGCTGAAGGCAGATGAAAATGGGCTCCCACCAGCGACTGGTGGGAGTCATTTGTGGCCATTCGACACGGCACCAACCCAGGGACCATTTCACCTCTGAAAGGGGCTCATCATGCCCAGCCCAGAGTGGGAGAGGACTTGTCCCTATAGATTTCTCCCCTATCATCTCATTTATCATTTCCCCATTATGTGTCAGTGGATGGATCGATGGTGTTGCTCTGCTTCTTGGGTTTTTGCAGCCCTCCACATTAGATGCATCTCTTATGCCTGATAGTCCTTCCCTAGATAATTAAACCTTCATTTGTTGCTTCCTTGCAAGTCTAGATTTTAAAACTATACTTTTTTTTTTTTATGTTAGGTTAGGATCGCTTCCAACTTCCAATCCCCAATTTAGATTACATGCTCAGAAACTAACTCCAAACATTTACTGCTTTTGAAGGTCACAGTGCTATTGATTGATTTCCAGTTATAATGTATGTTGTCCTAACATGAGTTAAAAACATTCTGGGCTAAATCCAAAAATGCCGGGATCAAAGCATCTGGACTTCTTGCTTTCATGTTTGGCACATAAAGGGGCTGGCAGTCACCAATGTGGTCTTGGCTGGGCTATAGTTGTTTTCATTCTCTGATGTGAAACAGTTGGGAATCACAGACCCTCCAACAGTTATAGTGGACTAAATAAAAATTGGCTTAATAACCTGCCAGGCATTTGAAAGTGCCAGTCTCCACAGTTTTTCACAACTTATTGGCTATGGCATGTTTTTCTTTTCATTTCTCTTGTGTTTTTTTTTTTCATCCTCACTTTCTCTCTCTTTTTTTTTTTTAAGAAAGAATTTTCTATAAAATTGGACTTTTTCAGTTGAGTATTTGAAATAGGTAAACTCTTCATCTCATCAGACTCAATTTATCATCTTTGATCTGACTTCACTCATTCCTTTGGCCACTCCATCTGATTTTTAATTAAAAAAAATCATAAAAACATTTTCCCTATCGAACTTATCACATAAGAAAATAAACAAGGGTGGATTTCTTGGCTAGTCTGCCTTAAAGATATCCCAGCACTGCATCTGCACATCAGCTTTTCACTTTCAAATTCACTTTAAAAAGATTATTCCTAAAGTTTTTTCATTAGTCTCCCTAAAAGCTTCTATTTATATTTGCTGTTTATAAAATAGCATCCAGAGGCCATTGTGCAACGCACTGCACATAGTCAAAAGCCATCCAGCTCTCGAGACAAACAATGGAAACACTTCACAGATGGGAGCTGTTTTACAGATGGTGTATGGGGGCAGGAGAGACGCGAAGGGTGGAGAGAGGAAGAAATATGGATGTTGGCCATGGTTGCGAAAGAAGCCAGTGGCAGAGCCAGGCACTTAACCCATGTTCCCATCCAATTGCTTCCCTATTAATTAATTTTCCTCTCTCATCCTTTTAGAAGACACATTATAATTTTTACACCTTTCTCTCATGTTTCTAAAAAAATAATCCTTCATACACGTCACACATTTTTCAGTTGCTTTGGCCAATTTCAAAGAACTTTGCATTGGCTTGGGGAGCGATGCTTTGGAGCAGATGCAGGGGCTGCCCATGGTGAGGGCACCTTGGGGCAGCACCACGAAGGTCAACACCTCCAAAGTAAAAGAGCTGCTCCTGTTATTTCCAGCTGGGCAAGAGCATCTTGTTGCACATGAGGTTGAGGTTTACGCTCAGACAAGTCTTAGTGTAGCCTATCGGTCAGCAAGAGCAGTGCTGCGCCTCTCGCGTCCCACTCTTGACAGCTAATCCCCAGGAAAAGGGAATTTATTGCAGCCCCATCAGCAGTCCAGCCTTGCACTAGACCTCAGCATTCAAGATTGATACGATAAATGTTCTTTGCTCCATTCCTGCATGGATTTCAGCAAACGTCTCCAAAGTGAGACACACGCTGCAAAACCCTTTTCAGCTGCCCGAGCTGAGCTGAGATTCCTTCATTTCATGCAACTGATATCATAGGGAAAAATAGGAGGGAAAAGAAAAAAAAAAAAAGGACATAGTGGTCCTTAACCTCTGAATGAGGAGCAAGGTCTGCTCTGGCTGATTTTTAAGCAGCTCATTTCAACATCTCCATGAAGCTTCCAATCAGTTCTGGGACAGCGAGGCTTTGATTGAAGAGAGGCTAAAAGCAGCTAAAACTAATGTTTTAGAGACAGTCAGGACATGAGGGATGAAGTGTTTAAGTAAAGAGATGATTTCAGTTCTGGCACCTTTGGCAGGGCTAAATATCTCTTTTGGACTTGCAATAATGAAAAAATGGATCTACCGCTAAGAAAATCAACTCTCAGCATAAAAACCATATTTACCATTAATATGTAGTCTAGGGACATCTAAAAGTAAGATTACTTTATAGCAAAATGAATATAAATTTGGCCTGCTAAAGGATTTTAAGGAATTTTTGTGTTCAGGTGAAACATTGTCAATTGGTGCTGTGTGTGGCTCTATTTATACAGTTTGCTTTTCATATTGCCATTAGAAAACCCTGTGCACATTCTTTCCATGTAAAATAATTTAGTAAAATAACTTAGTCCAACACTTACACCTAGTCTGAGTATCAAAGATTTTTTTTTTATTTTTAATGCTTTGATTATAAGTGAGTAAATGAGCATATGTGCAATTATATTTTGGGTGCAATAGTTTCAGCTGCCACATTTTGGCATTTTATTTTATTAGCTAAAAGCTCACATATGGTTTCCATGTTTCCAATCTGGCTTTAAGGATGCAATGGCTGAATTAAGCAATGTTTCTCCTCACTCCAATTCCCTTAGATATACTTAAAAAGTCCATTCAGATTATAAAAAAAGTAAATTAAAGTTTATAATATTCAGAAGGTGGCCCAGGGTAGTGACTAATACAGTGCTATCTTGTAAGTGCCCTTGCACCCTGCAGAAACTGTGAAAAGACATGTTTCATAGTTCAAAATATTAAATCACTTCTGTGATCCTGTGGGGCAGTCATGCCTGAACACCAAAATATTTCTTTTACGAACAATGATGCCATTATATCAGTGCAGGAGCCACCAGATAATGGGTCACCCTGCCTGTGCGTGGCCACCAGGATTTGCAGATCCTCCAGCACCTCCTGATGTTGGACCTGGGGGATTTGGGGAGGACTCTGAGAGCCCCTGTTCAACATGGTCTGAGGGAAGGAGCTCAGGCTGTTTGATGCATAGCCATGAGGGTGAGCAACATGAGCTGAGCAGCAGATGGGACTGAAAGAGGGGCACAGCTCCAGGGAGGACATCACTGGGGAGAACTGAGTGTGCTGCAGCCTCAGAAACAGCTGCAATCAGGAGAGCAATGGGACTGAAGTACCATTTTATATATATATATATATACCCACACACCATTTTATATATATGCACATACGATTTTTTTAGACATACATTTTTTTTTTCAGTAAGCTTTAGGAGAATTGCAAAGGTACTTGTTTTGACATGGGAGATGTGCTAGCTATCTCCCAGTGCACAAAGTGTTGTTATGAAAAGGGCAATGAACAACTCTGGATCCTGTGGGGAAAGAAATTGCCTGCGTTTGCAGCAGAGGTGGTGTGGCTTGGATGTCAGGCAAAGCTTCCCCACTGCAAAAGCTGGGAAGCACTTAATGAAAAGAATGAAGTTAGCGAGCCCCTTGAGAAGAGGTTTTCAATAACTGCGTGGGCAAACACATCAGGGATGCTCTTGGCATCAGAGCAGCAGCTTGACTATGTGACCCCCAAGGTCCTAGCCAACCCTGCACTTCTGGGAGCTCATGGAAAGGCATCTAGCACGTCTGGAAGCACAAGAGTGTGGGGTTTCTCCACCGCATTGGTGCAAAACCAAATCAGATTCAGTATATGCCCCTTCTCCAGGCTGCCAACCTAACCAACCACCAAACTCCTTGTTCCCCTTTTTGGGCTTCCTAATTCACTTTGGTCCACACGTTTCTGCTGTCAACATCAGGTGACACGTGTGCCCTCCCACTAAGCATCCGTGATTGCTGCTGACAGTACGTGTGACATTAGGGGCTTTTTCAGAGCTACTTTCTGAGCATGGCTGCTCTGTTTGGGGTTGATGTGAGATGTTCAGAGACTGAAGTACTGTGATCTGATCTGTATCACATTTTACAGACATAAGAAAAAAATTGTATAGGTAGATACTGAGACCAAACCTTTACCAGCTATCACTGCTGGGAGGAAACTGGTCTCCGCTTTCAGTATTTACCTGAGTTTTTATTGACCAGTAAGCAATCTGCCTGAGTAAAGCCCAAAGGATCAGAGATACAGACTTTCTTTTCCACATCTTCAAGTTTCCATCTAAATTCATCTTAATCCAGCAAAACATGCAAGTTTGATCATAAACTGTATCCATAGGTACACTTAAATCTGGGATTAAACAGCTTGCTGAACAGGGTCCCTACGTTACTAAGGCATTGGCTGTTAGTCTTGGCTCTTTTTTCAGCTAAATTGAGATGGGAAAAGGTTTCCACATTGGGATGAAGCCAAGCTCTTTAAGGTTCTTTTCCTCTCCCTTTCTCTCCCCCCCCTCTTTTTTTTTTTTTTTTTTCCAACAGAACAAGATAGATGCCTGACAACTGTTTCTATCTTGCTAATATGCTGGAACTTAAGCCTTTGGGTGTGGGAAATTCAAGACCAAATCTCTGCTCAGATGCATTCAGCTGAAGGTTGTAATCCCAGTTCTCGCACATGTGAGCTATCCTGACCGCTGGGCTATTTAAAGCAGCAGCATTCTTGTAAATCACAGACTAAGAAGTGGAGACAGTGAAAGGGATGGTCTAAGTTCATCTGATCCTCCACAGAGCTTTGGTGTTGAAAAACAATTTTTCTAAAGTTTTATTTTAATTGAAGTGTCATGACCAACTCTAAACATTCAACTGATATTTTAAACGGTGGCCACTTTTTTTTTTTTTTTTCCCCCCATTTATTTGGAGATATCAAACTCCCGTAACTTTGCCTGGAGTCATGGAGAAGAAGGTAACTTCAGCTTTTCTGAAAATCAGCTGTACATATCATGTTTGTGAACAGAATTACTGTTTGCGATCACTTTTAAAAATGTAGACTTTGGAAGTCTTCCCTTAGTACCACTGAAATGAAATAATCAAAACATTGAGAGTTTGGAGAACAAGTGAATATTGTGTTGAAAGTTCCACATAGTGCCTGGACTGGTCCACACGGACATGCAATCTGCAAGATCAAGAGATGCTTCAGCCCTTCTACCGACACTTGAAAAAACCATTACAAGGCTTAAGGAGGAAAAAAAAAAAAGTAATGGAAACATCCGCTTAAAAAGGAACGTTTCCAATCACTGGTACTCCATTCATTACAGGCCTGAGTGGTTCCAGAGACAACAGAAAACTATGCATTGTTGCAATGCCAAGAACAAGAGAGGCAATACGGATGTTGTGCTGCTTCTCACTCATGGCAATCTGAACGTTTTCATGCCCTTCCCATCTTGCCTGGCTGTGTTCATCGGCCAGGAGGTTAGCGCCATTGTCTTATTGGTGACCAGACATACGATGCTGAGTGGGGGGTGATGGGGACACTTTGGGGCCCTTCCAGACAGAGGCAGGTTGGGTTGGGATGCTGGCACCGGAGCTGTGTCTGCTTGCACAGCCCCAAGAGCAACATAAGGCATTTGCTCAAGAGCAGGCAGACACTGGTCAGGATTTCTGCCTAATGCATTGTCAAGCTAAAAAGCTTTTATGGGAGGTAAAGGTTTTTTTTATGGGAGGTAAAAACACAGCACTCATTTAATTAACTACCTCAAAGTCGTTCCTTTAGAGAACCACATGTCTGAAGTTTTCCCAGGCCCAGTGTGATAACCTTGTTAAAATTTGGACAATATTATTTAATCTTTGCTCTGTAGGCCAGACTTCTGCTATTTCCCCAGCGTCGCTGCAGCGTGGCAGTTGCCTACATTACAGCACAGACTCTCCAGCATGGTGAATAATTGAAAAATGTCACCATATGTTACAGGTATCTCAAGAGGACTTTCAAAAATTTCATCTCAAGGCCCAGGAAGACACAGACTCTAATAAAGCACCGTGGACTTTTTCAGAAAGTGAGGCAGCAGCACTTCATTAGAGCTTGCTTTCAATGTCTGTCTAACGGAGCAGAGGGTGGACCATTTCTGCTAAGTACCACGGGGATTTCTGTTCAAAATATTCACCAGTTCACCATGTAAGGCAGAAATAACCCATCATTGTCCAATATTACCTGCATTGAGGTCAATAGGCCAATGGACCATAACCAGAAGTAGGACATCAGCTGCCACAGCCCAGCGTAAAGTCCATTGCGGCCTACTGGAGTTATCAACTTCTGTTGAGTTTTGATTAAGCCAGAATGGGTTAAGAAATGGGCATGTCTGGTGAAATTGCGCAACTTGTATTGTTTTGGCACTACATAGATTCTAAACTAATGATCTTGGCTGAGATGACAGGCTTTTTTTTGATCTTTCCTTTTTGGCCCATTGAAACTTAAGCTTACCCCAAAATTTATGGAAAGAATATCTACTTTATGCCAATCAGTGAAGATTTGTATTTGTGAAGACTATTTTTGTCATGCCATTTTGCATCTTGGTGTAGTTTTCTAGATCTCTTAAATATAAAAATAAACATCCATACATCTGGGAGCAGATTTTCAAGTGGAGCTCAGCGCCAACATTTTTCCTTTTCTGAGTGCTCAGCACCCATAACGGGGCCAGATTTTAGAGCCAGTTCTGCTAAACCAGGGCCAGGTTTCCACAGAAACATGGAGATCTGGAGGCTCCCATCATGACAAATATGCACAGATTCATCGTTTAACTCATCCTCCCACCCAAGAACGATAAAATGACATAGTAATATAGCAGTAATAACATCAGCTATTGATAACAACAGGAACGACCCTATGATGGACGCGTAAACAGCTGGGAGGAATGTTGGCCATGGAAGGCGATTGCTCAAGTCCCCAGTGAAGACCTGAGTGTTTGCTTATGTTCTTGCTTGGCAAGATACGGCACTATCAAGATACTATTTAGTGTTTGAGCAAGAGGATCATTTCTGACATGCCACTGATTCCTTGAAACATAAGAAAGCCATTGGGAAGAGAGATATGCCGTTGGTAACTGCTCTTCCTTGACGATTTGCTGGGCCTAGCCCTGATTTATGAAGTGCAGCGCAGGACAGGACGTTGCCAGTTGAGGCTGTATACAGCATGTCAGCTGCAGAATTTAGGGATGACCTGTGTCCAGCAGGGAACTGGCTCTGCACTGGATGGAAGATGATCTGAGCAGGTGTTTTCCATCTCCAGCTTCTATGGTGAATTGAATCTTTCAGTTTGACGGCTGCCAAGTGCACTTTTAATTGGACAGGAGAGATAGTTGGGTGAGCAAAGCAGGAAAGTCCTGCCCTTAGTCATACACATAACCTGATGGATTTCCTTCTGCTACAATCCCTCCTGTTTTGCGTTTCCTTTCCACAAACTTTTGAGTGAACCCAATTAGTGGAAAAGCAATTCCGTGGTCTCATGCAAAACAGTTACTGGAAATAATTTTTGCACATACAAATTCTCATGCTGGTAACCAGAGGCAATAACGTCGTGCCAGATAAGCTGCTTGGTCAGATGTTGGATATCTGATTGACATCTGAATATCATACACAAGAGTAGTGAATCGTCACGCCAAAAACCTATTTGTTGAGAAATTAGTGAGAAAAAAAGTGTTATGGAATAACAATTACATAGATATCTACTTTGTAAGACATTGTATAGCATGTTAGGAACAACCTTCACTGCATGTGACTGCTTTGCATGCCACGTTTTTTTTGTAAGACTTTTTTTCCAGCATTATATGAAAAAAAAAACCCCAAACCAGCCTACACTTATTTGCTCACTGTTTGTAACACTCTGCAACTTTAAAAATTCTTCCTCCCTAATGCAAACATACTTCCTCAGAGAGGCAGCAGCAGAGCCCCGCTAAGATGCTTAAGAGGAGGTCAAGAGAAAAGCCATTTACCAGGGGAATCTCTCTCACTCCTTAATACATTTTTATTACTACCTATGCACACAGTGTTCTCTCAGAGGCTCATGAATAAATATACCTCTTTTGAGCAAACATTTATAATGCTATTTGAACACGGGGGAAGAACAGTTTCAGCTTAAAAATGATACTAGCACCATGTTTACATTTTTTTTCCCAAGCTGCAGTTAAAATGAAAATATCCAGACAGACATTCAGCATGAGGCTTGTGAAAGCGTGTTTCTTTTGGCCACTTCCACTACAGAATTTCACCTAAAAATGAAATACAAAAGATGGGGGGGGGGAGGGGTGGGTGGAGGTAAATACAAAAGAAAGATTTGTTTGTAGATGAATTACTCTGTGCAAATCCATCCAAAAACATCAATGGAATTGTTCATTAATAATAGACTTGGAAGATACTTAGAAACATTTCTCTTCCTTTGAACTTTATGAAGGCAAACAGAATCCTCGAGCTGGTGATGTGCTTGTGCACAGACTTCACTTGAAGTTAAGGGGTGCCCTTTGCCTCCCCCTCCACCCCCCCCAAACCCAGCAAATAAGGCTCTAGCCCAGTTTGGGGCACTCTAGGCCCAGCCCTCGGTGGCAGATCTGCCCCTGGGTGAGGAGTTTTCTCCTGCTTTTTCACCTCTTCCCATCCAGATTTTAAATTCCCAAGGTCAGGGAGTAGCTCTTATTTTTTTTAAGATGATGGAAGCATGAGCTGGACCTCTGGACACCATCTCAGCAGCGTTAGTAATGCCCCAGTTTCAAGAGGACTCCTCATGTACTAAAAGTTAAGCGGCGCTTAAGGGCTTTCCTGGCTGGGACCAGAAGAGGGTAATTAGCCCCTGTAAGGATCCCTGTCCACCGAGCTGTGAGAAACTTCAAATCCCACTGACTTCACTGGCACTTCAGGGCACTCGGCACCTTCCAAGATTAATTTCTCAAGCAGGGAGAGGTCTAGAAACATATATATTAGAGCACTTTACATCTTCAGCTGCAGTAGGGCTCTTTCTGGTGAGCTTGACAAAGGACAGATTATATATTACGCCATGCCATAAACTTCAGCAATCTAAGAATTCAGAAAATACCCAGTTCTATTACTCTCCTTGCTTTGACATGAAATATTAAACACCGCTTACCAAAGTAACGTTATTGAACACAGATGTCCGCTATCACATTCAAATTGTTCAAGTCAATCTAGGTTTATATATTTTCTTTACTCAAGCGTTTGTGTAAACCCAAGTGTGCCCTGACAGTAATGATTTCACAATATACTATATTCAATTAAGGAGACAAATATGCATTTACATTTTTACTGAACTTGTTTCACGCACAAACAAGCTCCAGCTCCCACTTATTTTTGCCATTTGGTGGAGAATAAAGGAATAGAAAGGGTGCCACCTACTGAGACACTCAGACATTTTTGGAGGCTGAAAAAAATGTGAAAATTACCAATATGGTCATTCCAGTTAAAAAACCAGCCCCAAATATTAAGGCTATATTTACGAGCCTGTGGGAAGATAGCCATGGATAGTGTTTCCCTTATCAAATTGGTTGGTGACCATAGTCTTTACAGTGAGGGTGACAGAGCACTGGAACAGGCTGCCCAGAGAGGTTGTGGAGTCTCCTTCTCTGGAGACATTCAAAACCCGCCTGGATGCGTTCCTGTGCGATCTGATCTAGGTGTTCCTGCTCCGNTCTTTATCAAATTGGTTGGTGACCAGAGTGTTTACCAGGGTGTAGGAGCTTCAGCTCCCTCTTGTATCTCAGAGGGTTTGAATTCACCTATTCCTCTGGAAAACCCAAGCAAAAAGAATCAATCTCTGTCCTCGCAGCCCATTAATATCTTCTGCAAGCAGTGGATGTGACACTCAACACATAAGAATCTAGAAGCATTGCACTAACCATTGCTTAGGATCTACATCATTTAGCAATCTGTCGTTAATTGCAAATTTATGCCGTTAAATAGCTTGCACATAAACTGTATGAAATGGATGAGATTTAAACAGATACCTAAATTAAAAAAAAACAGTGAAAAGGTAAATGAAGCCTGAAGATTAAACCTGTATTTAAAGGCTCAAGACTGAGGACAGCCTCTCAGTACAACTTTTCAAAATCCAGTGTCCCTTTTGACACACAAAGGTACAGCCCTGTCTTCAACAGGTATATTGAAAGTGTTGCACTAGTGCTGTGGTTTCCTCCCTTGGGGAGGACAAACTATCAAAATTAACTTCAACGTCGCCTTGATATCAGGCAGAGAAGTTGCAATTCATGTTTTTTTCCTTAGTTAAAAAGTACACAGCCCGGTCAGCCTTGGCTTTCACAAGGGGACATCCACCATGCCTATCAAGAGCTCTGTAAATACACCTTGAAGCAGGTTGCTCACATCCCTGATAAATCGTGAGTTTGTATTGGGTCTGACCTGAAGCTGGTGATGAAGCAGCACCTTCGGAGGGATGGGGCAAATACAAGAAATCCCCCTGACCCGCCACCAGTGCAGCTGTCCTCCATTTCTTTTTGCAGTCTCTGTACTGAAAAGTCAGGATGTGCCACAAATGGTTTGTTGCTTAACTTTCTTCCACAGAGATTTTTTTATTCTCTAATGAAGAAGGTCAGCTTTGGGACTGAAAAAGGATAGCTTAAAAATGAAAAATCACAAGGTTGGGCAAGCAAATAATGACAATTAAGCCTTTTAATAATATGGTAAGGAGGCACTAGAGCACACTATTTTTTATTTATGGACTAACTTCTCTTCCCTAATGCTGGTTTCCAAAGAATCCCAACTGTATGTCCAACACACCCCATTAATCCCTCCCTGCTGAGTACAAGCTCAGCTCCATGGAGCCCTCACCAGACCTGCAGATGCAGCTTTATCTTCGTCTTTGCAGATGCACGTGCATTTAATGTTTGCTGAAATTTCTTGGGTTCGGGACTGATGTAGCAATAACATACTTGGGAAAAGAATTGTGAAACATTAACAAGTCCTTATTGTTAACAGGTGTTTCTGGCAGGGATTCCTTCAGGGCAACTTGGACAACACACCGCAGTTGGGTTGGGCAATGGCATTTTTCCCAGAAGGACCTGCAGTCGCTTGTGTTGTGCTTTGTATTCCTGGCATCAGCGTCAGGAAGAAACCCAGTTTTCAATAGTCTCCTTCATGCCTACTCAACATAGAACATTCATTTATCGGCTGCAATGTTTTTCCCATCTCCCATGACTTGGCACGTATTTATCGCATGATAGCTTTAGCGCAGGGCACTGAAGCACCATTTACTCAAGATAACAGGTGCTGTGGTTTCAGCCCTTTTGCAGTTCCTGAAGTGTTCTGGGGTTGTTTGCTGCTTGTACAAGCACTCGCTCAGATATGCATTAAAATGGACTATTTTTTTTTACCGCTGCAATGTTTAGGAGAAGTCATTCTCTCCCAAACCCTTATAGACCTTTTTTGATTTTTCCCAGGGAAGACAGCCTGGGCTCTCTAGAGGATTCTGTGTGGTAGTGGGGAGGCTGCACTCCTGGGAGTAGCACCAGGTTTTTTTATATATATTAAAAGAAGAAGAAGAAAAAAGTAAATAAAAAGCTAAGGCTTTTTTTTTCTTTTGCTAGAAATCAGAGAAAACTCACTGCAAATTCACCATGACACTGTACTTAGGTTTTTTAGGGTAAAAACACTGGGCTGAAAGGGCTGGATGTGCTATTCCAAGTCATGCTTCTCTGTTACCCCTTGTAGACAGCACATGATCAAACCAGCGACACCTGACTACTGACTTAATCTGTAAAGCTTCCCAAGGGAAGGAAAACTCCAGCCACCACTCAATAGCAAAACGGTTTGCAACAAGAAACCAAACCAAAATAACCCTTACCAACACTCTTTGTTGAAGATGTAAAGATTTTCCAGGCACTTGATTCCTACCCTAACTTTTTAAGTAACATATCTTGGCGGGAAGATTCCCACTGGATCAGAGGGACACTTTGCTACAACAATAGCTGCACTGGCAAACTATCTGCTTTCAACGCATTCTTGAATTTGTACTTTGTTTTGCCACATTGGCAGCCAAAAATAACTATTTTTCTGATCAAATTCACTATTCCTGTAAAAATTTTACTATGCTAAATGTGACTGTAAATAGTTCTAATAATCCTCCAAGGTATCTGTTCAAACCTCCTGCTCTTGAGAGGGTGGAGAAAAGCTCCGTAAAAGGTTCGAGCAGAGTGATGCCCTGGCCAGAGCAGTTTGCTGTGAGGCTGCTCCTGCAGCCCTCCCCTCCCTCATTACCCAGGAATACAGCCTGTATTTAATGGGATGCTATTACACTTGCTAGACTGTACTTCATACATACCCTTAAGGTTAAAGTCATCATTAAGAGCAGCCTTCTCATGTGCCTAGTAGTGCAATGCCAAGATCCACAATGGCTACCACAACATAAATGGGAAAAAAACAAACAGAGAGGCAGGAATTATCCTCCCAGCCTCTGCTCACACCAACCTTATTCTTTGCTGACGATGTACAGCAAGGAATCTGCATATCCTATAGGACAGATACATCATTTAAAACTGGATTTCTGGTTGAAAAAAACTCCAGCTGCAAAAAAAAAAGAATTTTCATTAAGTCATTTTATAAGTAATTTACAGCATGCAAAGACTTACAAAATAACAAAGAAATGACAGGGCAGTTTCTTGTTAATGAGAACTGGAAAAACAGGGCAGAATCAGTGGGAACATGGAACACTTCCACCCAAATATGGCTTCACTTAACCAGGCACTGTGTGCTTGGTTAACTCTGGTGTTCCCACTCTGCAAAGCCTCCACGCCACCTTCAAAGCAGGGAACAGAGATGAGACAACCCTTGAATTCAATTATAGGTTTCCTTCATACTCCTGCATGAACTAAGAAGGACTTGGAGGTCGAAAGAAAACATCAATGTGAAGTACAGAAACTTCTGCAAACTGGAAAACTGTAAATTTTGTGTTGGTTTCGGTAAGAGGTCTGGGCAAACACTAAGGCCACCTGAGCCAAGATGGATCTCAACTGCTGTGGACAAACACAGGTGGTGTCGGGGCAGGACCATCACCTCACTATGTCTGTGCAGCCCTGGCTCAGACGGGTCATAGTCTATGACGGGTGCTAGTAGGTCATACTTTACTGTTAATTAATTAGCCAAGATTTGACCTCTGAGGAGCAGCAAGCTTAACTACTTGATCTCTTGCACTAGGAAATCACAGAATTTAAAATAATTAATTAGCTCTTGGAATCACTAGAGGGAGATGTGAGCATATGCCTTAAACCAAGATGTTACATCTGGACTGGAAAAAATACTCCATGGATGATGGCATGAAGCATTTTAAACATTAACTATAATATCTACATCACATGCAGCTTCTCAAGATGTTTTGCTGTCATCAGCTTACTAAAAGATAAAGATTTATTGGGCTATTACTGAAAAGGAAGCTAGATACTGCCAAATGGCATGGACAGTTAGATGACTAGTTGCTGACATCTTTATTCATATATAAAACAACACAAGTAAGTTGTATTTTTTTTAACTACCAATTAACAAAGCAGTGCCTTATCATACAGAACTTTGAAGTCATTTTTAAATCATTCATGGGCTTTGGACAGTTTGGGGGGGGTGATTTTTTTTTTTTTTTTTTACTGTGTGCATACAGACTATCCTATCAGCACCCTGTGAACTTTTAGTGCTGACTAAAATAAGAGATAAGCAGTGCTGGCTACAGCTTGGTTTAACAGTGTCTGAAGATGCTGAGGGAACCATACCATGGAGCAGGGCTTCCTGGGTCACAGTCACAAGATCACTCTTGTTCCAGTGCCATATATCTATTGCAGGCATTCATGAATATTTCAAGTGCTGCAGTGACAAGGCTTTTGTACAGGTTTAAGCCACAAACCAGTGTTAATTATGCACAGGTTGAGAATATTATGGTTTAATATTCCTGTGTATACTTTTTGATCAGCTCTTAATAGCAATTATTGGGACTGAAAGGTTAGTGTGATATCACCAACAATTTATTTGAATAGGTTTAAATATTGCTTCTAATAAAGAAATGATTGAATAAGTTGCAATGCTTATAGAACTATATAACATATGTTAAAAAGATGACAAACCAAATGAACTTAATTATTCTATCCCTTGTTGAAAACCGTATGAAAAGCGAAGTAAATCACATATGACTAAATCCCGCGGTACTACAGAGCTCCATTTAAAATGTTTGCTCTAAAATTTAAAAATAAGTCCAAGCTTGTGGAGCCCTTCTCCCAGAAGCTGGCTAGCCATATCCATACACTTTTGCTCTGACAGCTTGATATACTGTTGCCCCTTTGTTACACATTTTGAATTCAATTTAGCATGCTACTTCCAATTAACCAGCACACACTTATTGCATTATTTGGCATTAAACAGTCACATGTGTTCCTTTAGCTCCTGCCAACGTGAGAAGACAATACCCCTAAGGTGAACAGGGCCATTTGTTCAGCGAGTGTTAGGCTCTGGGAAGTGTCCAAGAAGGCTGATGGATGCCCGCAGGTGTGCGGTTTCAAATGCCTTCAAAGTGCTTCATACCCAAGTCTTCCAGAAATGTTACACTTCATAACCATCCTCTTCTAGAAAGATTTATGCTGCATTTTGAATATTTCTAATACTTTGGAGTCTGAGTGCCAGGAACCTCTATTTATCAGGCTCGGTCACTGGACAAGTTGCTCTGGTCAGGGATCATATATAAATCGATTCATGTACATGCCATTATTTATTCTACATAAACTACTAAAAGCAGGTGTGATTTCAGTTGTGTTTGCTCTGAATGTGAATTACTTTAACAGAACAAAGTTTCACCCACAACACAAGCCTATTGCTTCAAGTCTATCGCTTCAAGCCTATCAATAAGGAGAAAACAAGAACAAGTTTTAATGACTTATTTATATTAAAAAAATCAGCATCATTTCACTATGATACGTGTACAAGAGAAAGTACAGTACAGTTTTGAGATATATCCCACACATTCTTTGGAGAGGGGTTACAAATTCACAAAGACATAATATTGCTATGCAATTGCTTATTAAAAGCAATAAAAGGAACAGAAAAAAACAATTTATGCTCTACAAGTCTTGAGATTTGGTGTTTATCGCTGGAAGTTGCTTTACACAGTGTTAGAATTTAAAGCTTTGACATCACAAAAGAATTACTGGGCACAGTCACAGCTCATACCTGGAGCTGCTGCAGTCAGACACAGTCAACGGGCAGGAAGAGTCCTTCAAGAACTGGGGACTGAGAAGGTTTCTAGACTAATTATCAAAAAAATTAACACAAGGATGGGAGGATGGAGGTTTATTGGTCTGGTAGCTCCCTCAAGGACTCATCAGCTTTTCTTTGCTCTAATAAGAAGCTGAACTCTAACAGAACCGTTATTTGTTGCTCTTAGACCATTAGTATGAAGGCACGATGGCTCCAAAATATGTCTTTGGCTCTTCTGGGAAGGACATAAAGGTATAATTTCCATGTTTGTCCTGTTGGCAACTCCTGATACGATGATGGTTATTACCTACACAAACAGAAATCTGCAGCTAATCAAAATAATATGGTTGGCAAGAACTCTGGGCAAACTTTAATAGCTATGGTTCTTCAACATGAAAAGGATAAAAGTAGAATAATAATTCTTGGCAAGGGAAGCGGGGAATTTTTTAAATTCTGATTGTTTTCCTATGAGGATAGTGGTATAAACACTGAAGTCTAACTTAAAACACGTTGTTCTGGTTTCACGAATTCACATTGAGTAAGATTCTGCTGCACCCACTGAGTTACACTCAGCTCATTTCCACTCTTCTCAACCTGAAGCTATCTGCGATACACAACAAGGTAAGAGAGTGGGATTTGGCACAGAAACTTCATGGTTGAAATAATTTAAAGGTCTTTCAGAAAAGGAGTTATCTGTGCATACAAGTGTGTTACAGTGGAATACACAGAGCTCTCTTTTCAAGAAAAGGTAATTAGCTTCAGCCTTTTGGGAAATGGAGAGCCAAGAAAGGCATTTACCGAGTGGAAGATGGACATAAATTTAAACACAAAAATTGTTTTCACTGAAGTTTTCACTTTCATTTTCAACAAGCTCTAGTGCTATGTTCCGGAGAGTATCAGCCTGACAGTTTTTCACTGGAATCTGATGGAGCAAATAAGCAGAGTTATATTATTTTAGTAGTAATAATTTAGTAACGTTTCCATTAAAAAGTACATGTTGTCTAATAAAGACTATTTTGCAGGCACAGAAATAGGTAAATTTGATAATCTGCAGTAAGGAGCAGCATCAAAACATATTAATGACAGCACAAGCAAGTAAACTTCCTTAACAGCTAATGCTGTAAAGTTTTGGCTCTTCTACAAAATGACATCCTGTAAACATTTTCTTTGCCTTGTGAGAAAAGTAAGAAACCTTCACAAATCAAGAACTGAAAAAAAGACATTCAAACCTACCCCATCAAAAGTAATTTGAAAATATTTCTGAAATAATTAATTTCATTTATTTTACCTTTATATGACTGTACTTTCTTTTGGAACAAAAGGTCATATTGAGTCCCGAATGAGAATGATCTGCTTAATGGCACTGAGGTGAATTTCTTTCCTCAAAGAAAAAAAAAAAAGAACCTAAGTAGTATTTTCAAGGAGGAACTAAGAAACTAAGAAAGACTATTGCATGTGAATGGTTTTGTATGAATTGGCATTTTCCAATATAGCAAAAAAAGTTTGCTGAAATATTTCCCATGCAGATCCATCTGGGCCTCTAATTCATTGGCACAGGCTCAGTATCAGTCATGTAAAATAGGTGTTTCATCATGTACCTAAAATTGTGACATTCTTCAAAAATACTCAATACAAAAATCTTTTATTTCCTTTACACTACGTATTTACAATTCTAATATCAAGGTACTGTGGACAACATAAACAAGCATACACAGGTGTAAAGAATATGGCTTGAGAAAGATTTCCCCTTTGATTAGCTGCTCTAATCACATATCAGTATACACAAATAAGAAAAAAAAACAAAACAGTACATTTTATAAACTGCTGTCAAACAGCAAGATGTAAGTTCTTGGGTATTAGGCATGAGCTGCTGTGTAACCACACCAGACAATGGGGCATCTTCCCCTAAACTCAAATGTCCAGTGTACTGGAACGGGGCCTGTGGAGGGCCCCTAAGGTAACTGAGGCTGACACCGTTGGGTCTGATGGACCAGGGTTGGCTTTGTCTTCAGAAGAGAAGACCAAAGAGAGGTATTATTGCTGTCTCCAACTACAGCATGGGGGCTGTAGACAAGATGAAGCCAAGCACTTCTCAGAGATGGACACTGAAAGAATGAGAAGCAGTGGACAGGAGCTGAAACTTCAGAAATTCTGATCAGAAACTAGAGAAAAAACCACGAGCATGAAATTTTCTTTGGGATGGGGGCTTAAAGAGGTTATGGGATCTCTGTCTTTGGAGATATTCAGAACTCAACTGGATAAATTTTCAAGCAACCCCATTTAACTTTGAAGGCTTTGAGGAGGACCCTGGACCTCCAGAGGTCTCTTACAACTTAACTTATTGTATGATTCTATGAAATATCTTGAATATGATGCAATGCTTGCACTACTATTGTATTTCAGCTCGGAGGTAAATACAGAGTTAAGATCAAAAAGATATCAGTTGCTTGACTTGGGTCATTCCTCTCCAGCAGTTGCTAAGATTATATCTAATTGTCTCACACATTTACCTTATCAGTTCCAGTTCAATGAAATGGCCCCAAATTCACATAATTGTAGGATCAAACCCAGGCCAGCACATCTCCAAAAGAACATTTAAAATGTCACAGCTGACAGTAAAACGCCGCTGAGACCCACATTTCTAGTTTTGGGACAACAACCATTCTGTTGCTTTTACATTGAGTAAACTTTCTAGCCATCTTTGTGGAGCCGTAAGGAAGAAGTGACAAAGGATCAGCATCAGCCTCTGATCTTCTGACTGAAAGCACAGTTGGTTAATTCATTTTGACACATTCACAAATTCCTTTACTGTGTTTAGGATGTCTTTCAATACCTATGAAGTGATGAATAACAACAAGATGACTTCCATGAATTGTTGTATATCGTTTGCTTTGTACTGGGGACAGTTAACGACTGCAGATGTTTTTAAGACCTGAGATGAAGCCTGGGATAAAGCTGTTCCTTCACCTACTCATTATCCAACTGCAATAACAAACAACATTTTTAAAAATCATAAGTTAGCATCAAGTATTGTCACTTTGTCTTTTCTAAGACAAAAATCTTCTCTTTCAGAGTTGCAATTTGTTATGGTGCGTGAATGGTAGTGTGAACACAAGGCCTGGAACGGCATGTACTAACATGTCTGCTGAGCCCACGGTCCTGACACCCTTTAATAAGTGCACTTTTGGTCTAGTCAGACTCAAGAGGTTACTACATAGGTTTAGTAACTCCTAACCTAAAGAGAGGTATAAACAGGCACTCTGAAATCCTTTATTCTGGTTAACTCAGAGTATTAAAATAGAGAACATTATTTCTTTATAATGACTTAGTCCTATATTAAAGAACAACCTGTCTTAACAGACAAAATAGCACCAAAATGTCTTTGTTCCATTAAGTGACCAACAGCAGCTGTTGAATGGTATAAGGACTTTTTAAAGCTTAATCAAACTATTGTGCAGTAAAAACACATTATAAACCTTTACATAAAGAACACAGAGATTATCTGTAAACATCTATCCTTGTTTTCTATCTGCTTTCTCCATCCAAGATAAAACTGTCTTCTGCATTAGAAGGTACTGTTTCATGAGAACTGCTGCACAGTGTGTCTTGACAAACCACCGAGAAACCCAACTGACAAGATGGGAGAATGCAAAAGCCAGAAGAGCCTGACAGATGACATCCTGCTCTTTGGAAGATGGACTCAGATGTAAGCAAGATACAGATGGAAACCTTGCAGTCAGTCAATCCATGCTAGAAATGTTGTATATACTCTAAAATTAATTAATGACTTATAAAGGACTGGGGTGGATTCTCCTTCCGTTGCAAGTTTAAAATGAGATTGGATACTTTTCTAGAACACACAATGTTATTCAAAGAAGAATTAATTTGGTGAATCCCACTAGTTTCTGTGCAATGTGATTTTGCAGTGGATCCATATTGGCTTCATAATCTGTGAAACGCTCAAACTTCATGCCGGTTGTCAAGCAGGTTTAGAAAGTCACTTATCCGTGGTGTGGCTCACTGCAAGTTGATATGTTACACACTGCTTATCCTGATACACCTTGGAGCTGGTCTTACTAAAAACATGTCCAAGCTTCCAAACAATGAATTGATATTATGTATCAGAAAGAATGTCCAAAGCAGATTAATGGAGGCTAGGAATAAATACCATGAAACCGATTCAACTTTTTAAAAGGATCCAGCTACTAAATGGCCTCTGTAGTCTTCCATAAGAAGTGTGAATACTTCAGTACAATTCAAGCTGAATTGAATAACTGTTTTCATATCCAAATTCAAATACCTTCTGTGCATATAAAACAGTTCATTTATTAGTCCAAATGTTACTGTTGTAGAGCTCTTGGAAAAATATTCCCTCTTTCTTGAGTTTGTTCTTCATAAAAAGGAAGCTTTGGAGGGCCACCTAGAGAATTAAGCAGAAACACTATTTCAGGTTTATATAACATAATACTGAAATATTACATAGATTATACAATTTACACTTAAATAATTCAATAAATGGTATTCTTCAAAAGAAGCAGAGGACTGAGTTACACTGGCCTCCTCACATAGATAGAGAGCAGGCAAAACAATAAGACATCTCTCAAATGGAAGGTTCCCAAAGTGTTTCCTAAACTAAATGCAGAATTGTATGGTATCACTATCAAGCCAGTTGCAATAAGATTACAAATGGGAAGAACCTTTCACACACAGTACTATATCTTAAGAAGAAAATTTATTTAAATTTAAAAAACCCTCCAAAACTCTTTTGTGATAGCGCAATGAACTATTTAGCAACTTCACAGATCAATCTAAGACTACTTTCCAATGGTTTATCTACTCATCTGGCTCATCATATCTTGCCATGCTCTTCAAAACCTGACACCTCTACAAAAAGTAAGTAATGTGATGGTGTGCACAGCAAGTAACCCTCCTTATTCACCTTCGAGAGGCTGTGGATATCAACTATTTCTGGGCAAGATTTCATACTGGCAGGCTCAGAAGAGCGTACAGCTCTCCAGCACAGCTGTGCTGGAGGCAGCCCCGGGAATCCTTGAGTAGGCTGTGCAAGATATCTCAGCCTGCTCTGAGGGGAAACCACTGCACTGAGTCAGTTCAGCTTGGCCAAGACCTCACAGCCACCTGGAATGACTCCTGACATTTGCAGTGTCCCCTGGCATTTGCAATGTCAGGATCCTGGACCCTTAGGAGGGCAGCACACACCAACACAACCCTTCCAGATAAAGCTGCTTCTACAGCAGGCTCTGAGCTTTTCCATCAGAGCTGGAAATGCCAAACAGCTTCTGTCTCACAAAGTCCAACACAGAAGAAACTAGTAGCTGCTGCTGAGCACCATGTTGGTGTGGTGGGTTGATACACCCATCCAAATGGATTTCTGATCANGAACAGCTTCTGCCTCACAAAGCCCGACACAGAAGAAACTAGTGATTGATACGCCCATCCAAATGGATTTCTGATCACCGTTACAGTCAATGCATGATTTCTTCTCCTAAGAAAGCCTGCACATCTCCAGCTTGTGTTACCTTCTTTGCAGGTTGGCCCCATCCACGTGGCTGGGCATACGCAGTTCCCATTGTACGGATTGCACTGGGATTTGCTGGCACACTGGCATCGCAGGGAGCAGTCAGGGCCGTACTGGTCTGACCTGCAATCTGGAAGGACAGATGTGTTTGGAAGAGGGTGAGTGCTCCCTGATAGTCTCCCTGTTCTCTGGGATCAGGAAGCTTCTTAGACACCTACATCTGTTAACATTAAACCACAACATTTTGGAAAGCTTTGCAGTCCTCCAGTTTCATCTACCGCATGGTCTGCCCAATCTGTAGCCCAGGTGTCCTAAAGAAGTTCCCAGAAGGGAAATCATTCCTGGTGTGAAAACAGGGGCTGACAGCCCAACAGAAAAGATCTTGGGATCTGCTCAGGAAAGTTACTCTCAGCATCCTGGATCAGCATTACCTCCTGCAGCTCTCCACCACACGGCTTGGATGTCTGTGTGTGCCAGCAAAGAGCCTGCCCTCAAAGAATATGAAATTCAGAATTAAACCATTTTATTTATACTCTTATGTCTTACTCCAATTGCACAATTCTGCTGCCTCGTGGCAAATTAAACTCACAAAACATCTCACTCCCAAATATTAATACATTTCATACCTAGGCTGATAAATTCTCATTGAAATTTTTTCATGCAGTCAGAGTACAGGCATGAAGGAAAAGTTAGCAGCAGGTCACAAGGCAGGGTGCTGAATACACCATAAACAAGAGCCCTCTCTCCCTCACCTTGCCAGAAAATAACCAAGGCTCACGCTTTCTCACACAGGCACCATTAAGTAAATAAAGGTGCTGCTGAGCCCCACATCAGCTGCAGCCCCAGCACGTGGAAGAACTCTTCCCATGCACCCAGAGTTTGGCCTTTTCAATTAGGAAATGTTATGAGAAAAGGTCTCCTCGAACACCTCTGGACCTGACTTTAATTTATGGAATACCACATTTTCATGTTAATAACAATGTGTATTTAAGACATCTGTTTGAAAGTCTGCAATGTTAATTTACTACAGAAAAAGAGCACCCATAAAAGTCTGTTATATTCTCTCTCTTTTTTTTTTTTTTTAATTAACATTTTGCCTGTTTAATGGGTGCTTTACCAGAGCTCAAATTAAAATCAGGCCTTTTATCTTTATGGCTGCTGCACAGTCACAGCTGCTCACAGTTATATCACAGATGAACTGAGCCTAATTGAAAATAAAAATGCAAATAAAACCTACCCCATAACAGCTTTTCATGGACGGGGCTACCCTAGCTGATTTAAGAAAAATAAAAATGAGTCCTAGAGTTTGCAAGAAGCAAAACCTTGGTTCACATTTTTGGTGCTGAGCTTCCCCCTTGCGTTCCACTTCTGCCGAAAATTTTGCTGGGAAGAACTCCGGACACCTAGTGCCAAGCTGGTTGTGGGGGTGGCTGGGGACCCCTGTTGGACCAGCATCTGCCTGCTGGGTGGCTTTGACTTCTGACCACAGGACAGCGTGGAGAGGGAAGCAAATAATTTTTGTTTTGCAGGTTGCACTAGCACTCAAGCTCCCAGCAACTACTTTGCATTAATAACAGGCTGTTTAAAGCTGCTTCCTGCCCTATCCTAAGAACAAAAAGAGAAATAATATTCTCCCACTGTGATTCAGGGTCAGGATCATGGTTCCTGGTCTGAACCTCCAATATCAGCACATGGACATTCACTCTTCTTATCTTCTTTGCCACAACAACACAGGGATTGCAAATCTCTTCCTACACTTGTTTAAACATGTGCAATTCCTTTTACCCTAAATTTACACCAGCATAAGCAGGATCAGATCAAGAACCTGGCCTGCCATTGCTGCCTCTCAACCCTGCAACCAGCTCATCAGGGTACAGTGATGGGATGGGTTTTCCCTACAGGATAATTTTGTCACCTATTTTTACACCCTTGTTACAAAATAATTCTGCTCTTGTGGGCCAACCGTTTCCCAAGCGCACAACCCAAGTGTCTGCGCTGCAAACAAGGGAATTTTGTTTGGATTAAATATTCCTGGACTATTGCTGAATTCCAGAGGCAGGCATAGGTGCTGCAGCTCCACTACCCTCATCCGCAGGGATTCTTCCTCCCTGGGGAAGCAAACCCAGAGCTGAATATATTTTGCATTGGTCCGAAAAGGGTCACAAATGTTCGTGTGTCACAACACATGGGCAATCAGATCCCTTCATGCTCATTTGCATCCTCTGGAGTTTTGCCGTGCTCTTCACCAGTGCGCATTCTCCAAAGCTCAAGGCAAATGACATTTTACAGCTGACCCATAAACAGTTCTATCGGTGTATCAATGTAAATATTGATTAAATCAAGAGGTACAGCCTGTTGACAATGCTGTTGATAATCTGTAAGAGTAATTTGCTACAAACAATGTGTTCTCGAATATCGGCAAATGTCCTTTCACAGCGATGCTTAGACCAACAGGTCATGTTGGTTTAACTATACATAGTCCAGCCCTTAGAAAATGTTAGCCTTACCGATGTCACATTTGTCTCCAGTCTTCCCAGGTGGACAAAAGCACTTCCCAGTCTCTGGATCACAAGGAGCATCTCCACAGTCACACCGGCGCTGGCACCTCTCTCCAAACCAGCCCCTGTCGCAGCCTGACAGTGAGAGCGCTTGTTTAGACATACAACTGAATGGCAAGAGGTACACTAGGCCAGAGTTTTTCCAGGATGTCTCAATGGAAAGCTCATAAACTCTCCGCTGAACCTCGTGTAAATGCCAACTTTAATGAAGAATGGAACACAGTGGAATAGGCATAATATTTATATGAATTCTCCTTATTTTGCGTTCATCTAATCTAACCTATCAAAGGTATCCGTAAATCTGTCCCAGAAATGTAACTGGCACTTATTTTCATTTTTAATTAGAACTCTCTAGAAGAGCATTCCATAACACTCAACAGGTCTGACATGCACCTATTTAATAATCTTATTTAGAGTTTAGAAGTCAATTTAAAATCAGTAAAAAGAACTCATATTTAATAAACGACACGTGGAACTCATTGCTGCAAGACATCATGGAGACCAGGACTTTCAACGTATTAATCAGAACCAGATTAGTTAATTTATAAGGAAATGAGAACACCCAGCTATATAACAAGTAAATAATCCCACATTCAGTGTTGCAGGATATTCATAAAGCTCAAAATATAGAAGTTGCTCTCAATAAACAAATATTTGAGTAATGACATGGGGATTTCTGACTTTTATTTTGTTTTGTTGTTGTTTTTTTTTTTTTCCTTTTACATCAGAGGGGTGCAAGTACCTTTTTCACAGTGGACACCTTGATAACCCAGAGGACAAATGCACTGTCCTGTCACCGCATCGCAGCTCGCTCCATTTTTACAGGCACACGCGTGAAGACAGCTTAGCCCATAAAATCCAAGGGGGCACCCTGAAAAATTAAAGTACCAAGTGAGGAAGGTTTATGAAGAAGAACATATGTTCCTTTGAAATCCTCTGTATTCTCAGCTATGTTCCCTGGGAGCCAACAAAAATCATATTTACCATTAACTTTAATAACGCCACATTTTTTTAAACTTGTACCACCCCACCATCAGAGATATGCAAGTTATTCAGATCTGGAAGCAGCCGAGTGATCTGGGACACCTCAAAAATTTTAACTGAGCCGATGAGGTGTTTATGTGACTATTCTGAAGCCCACATCCCATCACTGTTGGAGAAGGCTGCCCAGGTGCCTGCACTTACTGTGCTCACAGGAGTGGCCGTAGTAACCCTCGGGGCACCGGCAGCAGCCCGTGAACCTGTCGCAGGTGCCGTTGTGCTGGCATGAGCAGTCCAAGCTGCAGCCAGACCCATACTTCCCTGGGAGACATTCTGCTGGCAGGACGTGGACAGAAAAACAGACAAAGAAAAAAAAAACATCACTGGCCTCACCCGGAAAAGCTCTTCTGTGATAGCTTGTGTAGCTGAGATACTATGCCCATACAAGAACTTGCAGAGCCGAGGAGAACATTTGTTATGAAGACACAGCATTTCTGCACAACTACAATGTATATACATACTTTGATGGGACATCTTTTGTATTATATAGATGTTCAAACAGCAATTTCCTTCTACTTTGTATAATTTACCTTTTTTAATCTGTGTCTTTACGTAGCCAATGTTGAATGTACACCATATCTCGTAAAGCCACATAGTAAGTGACATAAATTGTATCTTCTATTTTTTTTTCCTATATCTACAGCAATATTTTCTTTTAGGCACTTAAAGTGTGAAAGAAAACATGAAGCTTTTCCTCCTCTGTGTTATCATTGGAGTTCACACTGTTCCAATTCCTAATAAAACCAGGAGGATCTCTTTTTCACACACAGCACCAGACTATCCATGTATAATGAGATATCTGCTTTTACAGAACCGAACACGTCTCAACTTACAGAAAGCCAAGTCATGCAAAAGTGACTGTGCCAATATAATTAACCTAGGCATCGTTTCGGCATAAGTTAACTTCCCGCTGTTGTGATAATTTGAGTCTGGGCAGACAGACTTAAATGAGCGTGGCCGTCCAAATAATCAGATTCATAACTCCACAGATGTCAGACAAGACCTTTCAAGAACAACATATCTAATCATTAGAAAAAGGATATCTGATTAGCTGTCTTTGATTTCTAGTCAAAACACACTCAAAACCACACTGCTGTGGAAATCAAGACTCAAATTTCCAATAACTTGGCTGCCTCTGTCAAAAGATGAACAGTGAAGCTCTCTCCAGTGATTTATATAACACGCAGTTCTTTATGCCCTGAGTGTCTGCCCCCGTGCTTGACATCAGAGATGTTTTATCTCAGCACATCTATAAGATACACCCACGACCCACTACTCCATGTGGTGACACCTCTCCGACCCTACTGGGACTTTGCAGCCCGAGTCCAGCCTACAGGTGGTCTCAGAGATTTCAAGGAACAGACAAAGAGAGATGAACCCAGGTGGCCTTCGCACCATGAAGTTGGCCAGTTATTGGTAAACTGCCCTTTTTTAGTGCCTGCCCACAGTGGTATTCCCATTGTGAGTGGCTCCATGTAGTCAGCACCTCTCCTTTTCTCCCTGCTCCTTCTCTGCACACATGTATGCATGAAGAAGGTCTCCGAGTCTTCTCAGGCACAAAGTGAAAGAATTGAATTAAAGAATTATGCTAAAAAGTGCCATTTCTATACGACACTTTTATATTGGGACACTCCCCTGTAACGACCACTTTTTCATAAAGATATTTACAGAGTTTGAGGTGGATATCCTATAGATGTCAGGGACAGAAAGGCTGCAAATGAAAGCCCTGGAGTGTGTTGGGGAGATTGCATCATGGCAGTTATGATGTAACAATCACATTACCTTGACTGTGAACTTGGAACTATTTATTTGACATCATACCAACAAACTCATGGTTTCCTGAACCATGAGCCCTTAAGTATACAGGTATCTCTTCTCTGGAGAGATAAATTGGAACAGAAATGTGCAGTGGCTTTTGGCAGATGGACAGAAAGACATGGAAAAATGCTGTTCTGGGCTGGTAGGAAGGTTTCTGGAGTGAAAACTGATCTTACTCTGTTTAAGTGTGCTTTGTCTTGTGCATGGAAGAGCTGTCATGGAGAAATAAGGGCGAGATAGCAGGATGATCTCAATTGCTTTGGGCAGATGTTGTCAGAACTGTACTAGAAGGAAAGTCAATACATGGAAACTTCAACTGCAGTCCAGTGTCAAAAGGAAGAGAATAACGAGAGAACATAACAAGAGGAGGGAGATGTGGGCTTCTGCTGACCTCAGAGGAGCACATGAAAGAAGACACAAAACAACGTTCCCACGAACAAAAGAACACAAAAGTTGGACAGAAGAAGAAATAAGAGTCCATGCAAAGGGATTTATGTGAAT
This sequence comes from Syrrhaptes paradoxus, assembly GCA_013400615.1. Classification (NCBI taxonomy): domain Eukaryota; kingdom Metazoa; phylum Chordata; class Aves; order Pterocliformes; family Pteroclidae; genus Syrrhaptes; species Syrrhaptes paradoxus. The sequence goes on from VZTO01019064.1 coordinate 474,904, forward strand.
TACAGAGCAGGACTTGTGAGGAAACTGTCTCTGAAAAAAAGACCTAAAGCTCTAACGAGGGGCAGGTCCATGTGAGAGAAGCTACAGAGATGAATGCAGCTGGGCAGGAATCCCCTTAAGCAAAAGCTGTTCCCTTTTGTGTCTGTAGACACTGCAAACCCCTGCTTGAATGCCCACATCCACTATCATCAAAGCAGAAAATTACCCTTCTCACACGATCTTCCTGTCCAGCCGAGCCCGCAAGTGCAGTTGCCATCCACGTGGTCACAGATACCACCGTTCTGACAGGTACATGTCAGGTGGCAGTTGGGGCCATATTGTCCCTGGGGACACACTACAGAGAATTAACAAAGTTTGGAAAAAAAATAAATTAGCATCCCCAAAAAAAGGATGAAGGTGACAGGGAATAAACACAAACACATGCTCCTCACAGAGTATCCTGAGTGCCTGGTGTCTCCCAAGGGCTGTGGGATCCTCTGCTCCATGCTTATTAGATGTTTCATCCAAGCACTCTGTCTCACCATATGTCCTCACTTGGCTTCACTCCACATTTGTTGCTCTTGCTCTCCTCCCTTTGTCCTATCTCTCAAGTCCTCCTCTCCAGCAAATACTCTCCCTTCCCTTTTTCAGCTCAAGCAATTTGCTTCTAAATTTAGCCCCATCCATCCACAGTGCCCTCACACTGCCCATGTTGTGTGGGTCAAACCACCCTTCTCCCCATCATTGCATTCTGTTTGGATTGCAGTCTCCAAAAGGAGTCATGGAGCAAAGCGTTGAGGTGTGGGCAGGAGATGGGGGCAGATAAAGGCTGGGTGATGGAGCGGAGAGGGATGGGGGCCGAGCACAGAACACTGCAGTGTTATCAAGCAAAGGCATTAGGAAACTCAGTTATAAACAATGTTTGGCACTGAGTGTTATTTGCTGGTTGTTTTAAGTACATCGCCAACTGACGGGATGACCTCGGGTCCCGCTTTGTTACCTTGCTGACAGCCAGGTCCCATTTGGCCGGGAGGACAGGTACACTTGCCAGTCTGTGGGTCACACTGACCTTTACCACATGCACAGAACAGGGCGCAGTCCTTCCCATATCGGTTTTCAGGGCAAGCTGAAGGAAAGAGTCTTTTGTTAAACACTGTGGGTATCCAATGCCAGTTTTCATTTTTAGCATAGGTGAGATTTTATAGGTAGAGTTGGCTTCATTTTTATTTCAGCTAACGTACTTCAAAGCAACAACTATGAATCCAAAACCCATCCAAAGTCATAACTGCTTCTTCCCTCTGAAGCTTTATTTCAGGTTATAAATGTGATCTATGGTTTCACATGGAACACTTAGCAGGTTTCCTCCCAAAAAGGTGAGCGTACAACTGAAATATCAACTGCTCATCCTTCCAGCTAAGGACATCTTTCCTTCCTTAACATTGATGCTGTCCTATAGGCTATTCAGTGTTAAAGCATTGCCTTTCTGTGAATAAGCTGCAGAGAACTTTGGAGACCATAGTTTTGGAAATAGCACAGAAACTCAACCACACAATTTAGCTCAAAAATAGAGAAGTAAGAGTAGGGTTGCCATGGAGTCTTTACCAGTCTTGCCATGACAAAACTTGAGCTTTTTCCCATTTATTGAAACTAATGGCACCACAGCGTGAAGCAAAATATTGAGATAATTTCTCAACCTAGAAATTTTGGACAGGAAGAAGGAACTTGAACAGTTCATGCTAAGCTGGCTCTAGAAATAAATCTGGGCAAGCAGGCTGTAATCCTGGGATGACTGTCCTTGCTTCTACGCACGCAGAAGAGAAGGAAAATATTTTGCAAGAGATTTTTTACAAAGCTGGAATCCTGATTTACAATTCAAGAAGGAGGTAGCTGGGATCTGTCTGTTTTTCTACTGACAAGCTCTTATGCAGATTATTCTCTCTGCTGTTTTTTGAAAGCGGAGGAACACGAATGTTGGCTTACTTTTACTACAGTCGGCTCCAATGAAACCAGGCACACAATCACAAGTTCCCGACACGGGGTCGCAATGGCCTCCATTCATGCATTTACAGGGTTTTTGGCAGTTTGAACCATAAGTACCTTTCGGACACCCTGTTTTAAAAGAACAAAACAGTGATTAGGCTACGTTGCTACTGGGCACATTGCATTTCATGTCATAAGTACTTTGTTGCTTTCAACCAAAATTAGATTTTCATTTTCTAACTCTATTTGCTTCTAGAGGGCCACGAGTAGGCAATGACAAGCAGACGGTTGCCTCAGGCAATGCAGTCCCTGGGGCAGCAAGGCAGCGTGGACTTGCAGTGTCAAAGCCCTGGAGAGCTGGACCAACTGCTTCTGGCTCTACCTGCTCCTCATATGTGATGATAGCAAGAAAAGCAAGGCCCGTTCTTCAGAGCTTTCCCAGATGGATTTCTCCTCCGGATCAACCTGTCCCCCCTTTCACTTCTATGGCAGGATAGGAGAGATGGGGTCCCAGTCCCCCTTCCTTTGGGCAGCAACAGCCTGGCTTGCACGTGACGGTGAGATGCCATGAGCCATCTCAGGCCCTTTTAGCAGTTGTTTTAACCAATCGGTTACAGATAGTGGGGCAAGCCTCATCTTTTTTAAAAATTTAAGTTGGAGAAAGTTTCTTTCCTCCACAATCTACTCTCACTCCAAATGGGAACTTGCATTGCTCTGGCACATCTAGTGGGCTGTGGATGGAAGACTATGAAAATATGCAAACGACAGTAACATGAAAATTCAGAAGACACCTTCTCCCAAGATAGATACAGGAGAGGGATGCTTTAAATGCAAAGCCAGAAAATTACAGAATCACAGAA